>JAQIXQ010000358.1:0-33237 GCA_034700485.1 Pseudosinella alba | reverse complement strand
TTTTTCGGATTTTTTTTTTCTCAAGCGTAACCCTACCACATTTTTGTACCAATCGACTCAGAATTTGATTATGAATAACTTTCACCTATATCACTTTTGTCCAAAAACCGCTTACAATTTGATCCACGGCCACCCAAACGGATTAAAAATTTTATTAAATTTGTCGATTATCTCGAAAGTGAACGGTTTTTTGACAAAATTGATATAGGTGAAAGTTGTTCGTAATCAAATTCTGAGTCGATTGGTACAAAAATCTGATAGTGTTACGCTTGAGAAAAAAAAATCCGAAAAATTTTCTAAGTCAATCGGGGCTGGCCCCGATTTGGGTCCGGGGATCGGGGCTAGCCCCGATTTGGGTCCGGGGATCGGGGCTGGCCCCGATTCGGGTCCGGGGCTAACTTCACGGAAGTACTCTCATACGGATTAGGGTAATTAGAATAAATTTGGAACTTTTCTTTTATTAGTTGAGTCTGCGTTCCAAGTAAAGTAAATTCAAATAATTAATTAATAATTATCTTCTTTTCATGTCAAATGGCCAACGTTTGGTCTACTCCAACTCTCCATACTTTCCAATTCAATCCCAACACATACAGACATGTGAGGAGCGACGCAAACTTGCCGAAGCCGTTCGGAAAATGTTCCCCATGGACGTCACCTTTGTAACCACGGACAACTGCCACATCAAGTCTCGTGGAGGTCTGCTGTCTGGAATCAGTAAATATATTTGGTTGTTATTGACGGCGGAAATGAAGAAGCCTCACTACAACGGTACAGTCAGCCTCCGGGAAGTTAGCAGCGCCACTTTGCTCTCCATTCTAGAGTGGCTCTACACCAGCGAAATGGACTGTTCCGTTGATAATTGCATGGACCTTCTAACTGTCGCAATTAAGTTTGAATTGTGGGATTTGGTTTCCGCGCTGGATGCCACCATATCGGCAATTTACGACGGAGAGGATGAGGGACGCTCCAAAATGAAGACGGTCGCGTTCTGCACGTTCGTCGCGAAATGGAGGAAGGAGCTTCCCACCACCTTCACTTGTGTTGCGGGGGTCATGAACAAGATGTTCGGATCCGTGACACACACACCAATAATAAACGCATTTTATTATCACATGCCTAGCTAAACTGGCAATTATAAAAATTGTGTTAAATAATTACAACAAACAACACACAACACACACATTTTTACACTATTATTTTTTAAATAAATATTCCAAGACATTTTTCTTCGAATCTATCTTACTTCATTTGTGTTCTGTTCATTGTCATCATAATCATAATATCTTTAATTTCGTTCAGAAATTATATCAGATCAGAATTTAGACTGTCGTGTCGCCGACTCCCTCAAAACTATGCCGTGACCACCTGGAAGGGGAAGGAGGATGATGCTAACGAACGGGGCGAACTGGAACAACTGGATCCGGGTGTTGGGCTCCAGGAGGAAGCGAAAGAAGGGGAGAGGAGGAGGGTCATGAACAAAATGTTGGATAACATTGTCACTGTTAACTTAGGAGTCAGTTCTGTAAAATAATTTGTGAAATTGGGAAATGAAATGGGTAGGGCATAATTTGGGGTAAATAAACTGAGAATGATTAAACTGGATCCAACTATCTTCCATATGATTTGAAACAATTAAAAATGACAATAGATAGTGATAATATCATTCATCATCCTGGTGACAACAAGGTCGTGTCAATTATGTCATGTCATGTCATGATGTCACAGCCATTCAATCAGATCAGAACCGAACAGCTGTTCAGCACGTGTTTCGCCCTTGTCGCATTCCTCTCTTGTCTCTAGTTTGAGGTTGTTGTTGTTTGTCCGGATTGATTCAGGATTAGAATAAACATTTTAATTTTTGGGTAGTCGTTAATTGCACAGTAAGTATTTAAATAGTTAAATTATAGAGGAATGATTAGATTTAGATTGGTGATGGGTGGTTCGAAAGCTACGCTGCAAAATTAAAGGATCGGCTTAGGCAGGGAGGAAAAGTTGGCAAAACTGCAATTTCAAATAGTTAGTGAAATCAGTAGACTGTAGAGCAGTCAGTTATAATTTAACAGTGCTCACGTAATTAACTATTCTCACAATCAGTATCAATACACTAGTTGTGAATCGTTACCGGTTTTAGACAGGTTGAGAGCCACATAAACTAATTATAAGTTAAAAGATGCCAAATTGAATTGGAGGTGTTCGTTTCTTTATCATCATTATTCATTATTATCATTAGTTCATCTTAATTGTGTTCATTTCCATTTCTTAATTAACAGGAGGATGTCCACCAGCATGATCACGCGGAGGACCAACTCCATCTTCCCCCTCCACTTTTACAAACCGGTGGGACCTGACCCCGAACTGGAGGGACGCTTCCGACAACTGGAGAATTATGTGAATAGCGGGGTCAAGGTTCCGGGGAATAGGGTGAAGATCCTCCGGAGCGATGCCGCAAGTAAGTTATATTTACATCGGGGATCAGTGGTCGGCCACAATTTAAATAATTATAAGTAGCTAACTTGTCGCCCAACAACTTCATTCTTCCTTCCATCCAGATACCTACCGAGGAGGCTTGACCCGAGAAGAGGTGACCCTTAAGTTCGGGGCAATTTCCGGTACATGGGAGGGCTGTCTAAGTCCGGGGTCCTCCTTCTGCAAGGACAACGCCTATCGTGGGATGAAGCCTTGCTATTGTCGCTTTCGTTTCCAAAACTATGACATCGCTCCGGTCTACATCCACCACATCCCCAACTTTGGGTTGGGGGTCTTCGCCCAGAAGGGGATCATGAAGGGGGAGTACATCCTGGATTACCAGGGAGAGTTTTACCGGTTCGCGGATAATGATGCTGCCAGTGCGGAGCATGGAAGGTACTCCGTGGACATAGCGATATCCGGGAAGTCCACCGAAATCGAATTGGATGCTTCCAGATTTGCAGGTCTGGTCCTGAACTTCCGTTAATTATGTCCTGTGATAAGGTTAAACTGACGATTTTATTCTGCATTTCCAGGCCTGGGCAGGTTCCTAAATCACAGCTGCGAGCCCAACGTGGAGTCATTCCCTGTTCTCATCGATGGGAAGGTTCGAGTGGTTGTCCTAGCCTTAAGGGACATTCCACCCTTCCAGCAATTGTGCTTCAATTATGGCCCAGGCTACTTCACTGGTCGACAGATGGCATGTTTTTGCGGGAGCAAAAACTGCCTGGTGAAGCCGGCAGTCAAGAATGGGAAGGGGAGGAAAGAAAAACAGGATCGGGATGCCTATTTGAAGTTTCTGAGGGAACATGAACTACATGGCCCAGGAGGTCTTCAACCTTCTCAATCAAGTTTGGTAAGGATTCCCTTCTTGAATTCCGATTTGTCAAGTTAAAGTCATTCATTAAAGGAGAACATCCTAAATCCTTGTCATACCTGAATTTTTACATTCATTTTGACAGTTAAAACAACTTCTCACTTTGTCTCTCATAGAGGAAACTGGGAATTGGAGCTAGCTCTTTCTTGGGGAACGAATGCGAATGGATCGCCGATTCAGACTCAGATCTGGAAGATTTTTTCTCCTTGTCGAGAAGTGAATGTCGCAGGCGATCAACTCCCATCCGGATCATGGTACTTAGAATAGATTGTGCTACATTAACTTACTTGGATCTGTTTTATTAGTGAGTATAATTACTTTTCCCTTTCCATGTTAAATCGACAACGACCAGACAAATAATGAAGGAAGCAAAATTAGCCAAGCGGTTAAAGACATGTTCCGTGCCGGTGGGGATGACTACATGGATGTCACCTTTCTAACGAAGGACAACCGCCATGTCAAGGCTCACGCATTTTTGTTGGCTGGAATGAGCCAATATTTTCGGATCTTATTGAAGGAGAAAACGAAGAAGCCAGGCTACAGCGGTACAATCAGCCTCCCGGAAGTTAGCAGCGCCACTTTGCTCCCAATTCGAGAATGGATCTACACTGGCGAAATGGACTGCTCTGTGGATAATTGCATGGACCTTGTAACTGCCGCAATTAGGTTTGAATTAGGGGAGTTGGTTTCTGCTCTGGATAAAGAGATCTCGTTCATGTATGATAGGGAGGATGAGGGAGGATCTAAATTGAAGACGATCGAGTTCTGTCGATTTGCTGGGAAATGGAGGAAGGAGCTACCGGCCACTTTCAACTCTGTCGAGGGGGTCATGACTGAGATTTTGTATCCAAAATTCCAAAATTTAATAACATAGCCAGGAATTGATTTGATATCATTTTGTAAAGTTGAGAATGAATTATGAATATGCAATTAGAAAACAAATCGCATGAGTGGATTCACATAATAATATGTATATGTTTTTAAGAGAGGTAATTCATATCGATGATGTTGCCATAATAAAAATCCGCTATAACAGGAAATGCATTGACGTCAACATTTTTATGATTTTATTAATTGGCTTGGCCAACTACGTAAGAGATTGGTTTGAATCGGATAGTTTCTGTAAATTAAGTTAGGACTGTTACGATGCCAAAAACCCAACAACTATTTTTTAATATAATTATGTGTGGGGGAAATGGTGACGTGAATGTTAAATGTAATTTAGTTTTAAAATATTCTGAGGTCCTCAGCATAATGTTAAGAGTCCGTTGGATACTCCCGGGGAGGTTGCTGCTTATCTTCAGGATCATCCCCGTATGGGCTGATGGAATAGGATTCCGCCTCATAGTTTCCATTCCCATTTTGCCCCGATCCTGATGTCGTCGCTGCACTTGTCTTGTTGTTGTTGGAACGGTAGCCCTGTTTCAGACGCTTGGTCCATAGCTCTTCATAAGTTGGTCTATCGGTAATTGGGTCATCCTCACCAGGCTCCACCGTAAACATATTTGGCTCTTTGTCGGGTGGCGTATTTTCCGTGTCTTCGATGTCCTTCGCCTGGGGCGGGGACTGAGTAGAATTAGGTGTCGTTTTTGTTTCCATTGGTGAAGGCTCCGCATCAGCTAAGTTTCGACCGGAGACTTTCCCTTTGCTAGGTTGGGGCTTGCTACCTTTTTTCTCATCTTTTTTGGAAGGTCCCTCCTCCGCTGAAGGTTCACCGTCCCACAGGTCATCTCCAGATTTCCCACCCTTGGATGTGGATGAATTGCTTTTGGTGGAGTCAGCGGTTAACCGATCCCATTCACCGAAACCGCCCTCTTCTTCAGAGGCTTCTTCTGAAGCTGCTTTCTTGATGGTTCTGCCATTGATATTGCTTGGCTTTGTCTTCTTACCCGGTTGTCTAGGTTGTGGAGTTGAGTTGGGTACAGATTTTGCTGAAGTCGTTTCCACGACCTCGGAACTGTCTGAAATAGTTTCCGGCTCCGGCAAGGAAAGTGACGGTGGCGAATCCTCGTCAATTTTCTCTTCGTCTTGAATTGCCCCTGAATCAGTTGTAGTTGTTTCCTCCCTTCCAATCTGATCATCTTCTTCGAAAGCTTCCCCAGGTTCCGGGATCCTCAAGGAGGGATCCTCAAAGACGGTTACTGGCTCTTCACCCCAGCTTAAATATAGCCCGGGTTGCTTTCCAGGGAGGTCTAGCGAAGGGTCTTCATTGGAGGTCAATTGCTGCTTTTGGTCAGGTTCAGGTTGCTGAGTGTGATTCTTGTCGTCCGGCATTTGCAATGAAGGGTCTTCGTGATCCACTTTCTTTGAGTCCTTCTCCTCCGATGAGGATGTTCCTTCCTTCAAGGTCTTGCCCATGAGGTCATCCTGTTCATCCTGCATAACGCGACCTTTTGGAGCATCCTTCTTTTTGACTGGCTTCTTGGTTGGGAAGGTTGGAATGATCAAAGCAGGATCTTCCACCAAGTCACTATTCTCAGTTGTGGTTGCTGCCCCCACAGGCTTCACTTTCCTTTCCCCGGGGGGATCTAGTGAGGGGTCATCCTCATGCACGATATCTTCCTCGTTACTCAATTCAGATTCTTTGGAGCCCTTCATCTCTTCGCCCATCCCTTCTCCGGATGTGGGTTCAGCTTCCTCCGGAAGCTCCTCCAATTTTGGTATGCGCTCCGCGGGATCTTCGTCCATTTCCTTTGGTTTAGCATAATCCGTTTCAGCCTCAGTCCTGCTGCTTTCGTCAAAGTACTCATCGGGGGATTTTAGATGGTCGGATTCCTCTTGGGTGGGGATCCGCTGGGCGGGGTCGGTCTCTGTTAGGTTTGCTTCAGCAGGTTCCATTTCCGTCACCGTTGCAGCCTCGTAGTCCTCAGTAAAATTGGCGTCAGGGGTGGTAACGTCTGACTCGGTTGTTGGAGGTGGTGAGGGCGCTTCCGGTGGGAGGGTTACCTCGCCTGGAATATTTTGGGAGGGATCTGAATCCTCCTGTGTTCGATTTGGAGAAGTTGCGTTCCCTTCCATATCCGAATCCGGGGGTTGTGTAATGAGCGGTGTGGGTGTGGTGGTGCCCATGCCAACCGGGGGAGTTTCTTCCGTTGAATTTATTTCAGGGCTCTTGCATTTTCTTCTGGGGTTAGGCACCTTTTGTGAAGGGTCGGATTCCTGAGGGTCGCTCACGATGGACTCCTCATTCTCACAGTCTCCGTCCGGGAGCAGTGGCGTAGTTGAAGGGATGGCTTCATCCGTGGTAATATTAGCTGTTGTTGTTCTGGCGTCCGTTTCGGTTGGAATGGGTGTCGTAGTGGATTCATTAAATGATGTTGCGGTGGAAGCCGCTAGAGTTTCGGGGGACACTGAAGGTGGTTGTGTGTGTGATGTCGTCCTGGATTCTTTATCGGAGGATGTTGTTGAAGCTGGGGTGACTGTTTCGACGGCTGGAGTAGTACTCATGGCAGCAGTTACTGATGTTGTGCTGGCTGCAGGCGAATCTGAAGTAGTTTCACTTGTCGACAGGACAGTTTGTGAAGAGGTTGAAGTCGGAGTTGTTGTACCGACTGGGTCAATTCCCTTTTCTTCTTGAGTAGTAGCAGGGGGCTTAGTAGCAAGAGGTACTTCCGTTGTGGATGACGTTCCAGGTTCAGAAGAACTTCCGGGAGGTAACGTTGGTTGCCCAGTTTGGCCGGACTGTGACGACGAAATGGTTTCATCAGTGATGGAGCGAGATGTGGACGATGCGCCTGGCTGTGCAGTTGAACTTTGTTCTAATGGTTGTGTTGAGGATGACCCAGTAGTTCCGGGTGTTATATCCGTTTGTCCAGGAGTAATCTGTCCTTCAGTTTGGGTTGTAGCTGATCCAGTCGTTCCCTGTGGTCCCGAAGTAGTTTGCCCCCCTGACTGAGTTGAAGATGGCTCAGTAGTTCCAGTTTGTAACGGAGTAGATTGCACTCCGGAGTGGGTTGAAGGTGACGAAGTTGTTGTTGTTGAAGTTGATGAAGAAGTTGTTGCAGGTGCACCAACGGTTTGTTCAGATTGCCCCGATTGTCCAGGAGTAGTTTCTCTTCCAGATTGTGTTGAAGATGAACCAGGTGTAGTTGGTCCTCCGGATTGAGTTGAAGATGACCCAGTAGTTCCGACAACTGTTTGTTTAGTTTGCACCGGTTTTTCATGAGTTGTTTGTCCTCCAGATTGAGTTGAAAGTGACACCGAAGTTCCAGTCGGTTCAGAAGTAGTTTGTCTATCCGATTGAGTTGAAGGTGATCCTGTATTTGCATGCGGCCCAAGCGTTTGTTCAGGTAGCCCTATTTGTCCAGAAGTAGAATGTTCTCCAGATTGGGTTGAAGTTGCCACTGGAGTTCCAGATTGACTAGTAGTAGTCCCAAGTACTTCAACAAGTTGTCCAGGTAGTTTAGTTTGACCTAGTGTCAATGGCTCGATCTGCGTAGTTGTTTCCATTCCAATCGGTTCGGCAGGTTCTGCTGGAATAATCTCATTATCAGCGATATCCGCTATTGGGGATCCTTCTGTCTCAGTTTCCCCAGACTCAAATGTCAGCCTATCTCTCCTCGGGATATCCAGCGAAGGATCCTCATCCGATCCTGTCCCTTCAACTTTTCTTCTTCTGGTGGTTTGTTCTACTTGCTTTTCCTGAGACTGATCTTCATCATCTTCTTTAGGTATTTGCAGCGAAGGGTCCTCCTCCTTAAAAGGTGTCTCCTTCAAGTCTTCATCCAGCATCTCCTCCTCTAGCGTTCGGTTTCTCCCAGGTATTTCTGCCGAAGGGTCTTTTCCTGACATGTTCTCAGTTCCTGTCCCATTCCCAGGTTTGCGGGATCTCTTGTCACTTGGCAATTTGGATGAAGGGTCGTCATCATTATCATCATGTTCCTCCACTTCCGACGAATCAATCTCAGAGGGTGGATCCGTCCGTTTCCTCTGCTCCTCGACACTTTGTTCATCGCTGTCATCTTTTTCCCAGTCGCCGCCAAAGCTGCGACCCTTGATGGGACCCCCTTTCTTCTTCCCATGAACTTTCTCCTTCTTGACTGGAATTACTAGGGCGGGGTCTTTAGCATCAGGGTCAAGCTCATTCAGGCTGTTATCCTCAACCAGTTTTATTTTCGACTTCCCTGGAGTGAACAGGGAGGGATCTTCCTCATCCTTAAAGTCTTCCGTGGACTTTGTAAGGTTCCTTTCTTGTTCTTCGGATTCACCTTCCACCTTGTTCCTCGCCTCTGGGATTTCATTGAATTTGGGGATGCGCTGTGCGGGATCTTTCTCAATTTGGGTCACATTGCCCCCAGCCAGCTCCTCTTCTGACTGGGTAAGTGGATCTGGCTGTTGGTCTTCTTCAACGGGCTCAAAATTCTCGGCTTCCTCCTCCGGCGGGATCCGTATCGCGGGGTCTAGGTCTGAGTGCTCTTGGTCCAATTCGGTGTCGTATAATTGCTTCAGCTCTTCCTCGCTTGTCGAGATTTCGGTTTGATTTGTTTTAGACTGACGTGGCTCTGCCTCTGGAAAGTGGATTTCCGCAGGGATGTCCTGAGAAGGATCGTCGTCCGCGACTCCAAGCACGCTTCCCAAATCCGGGGTAGAGGTCTCCGTTGTGGAGGTGAAATCGGTTGCTTGTGATAAGCTGGATGAATCCAACGCATCCGTCGTTCCAGATTTGGTAGTTGTCCCGGTTTTATTACATTTCCTGGGTTGGTTCGGAACATTCCCTGCGGGATCAGATTCATCGTTGATTGGATCGCTCACATCGGGGCAATCTGATTCTTCCAAAAGTTCCTTTAAAAGTTCTACCGTTTCGTTCTTTGGTGGTTGGGTTGTGGGTTGATTTCCAACACCGTCAGATTGGCTTGATCCGGGACTGGATGTTTCAGGGGGTTCGACAGTTTGCTCAGCTTGAACTGGCTGTGGCAAAATAGGTTCATCTGTATTCGAACGGGACCCCGTGGTTCCGGTGGGTCCTTGCGGTTTACCATCTTGACCTGACTCGGATAAATTGGCATTCTCAGAAGGTTCGGTTATTCTAGAAAATTCAGGTGTTCTAGAAGACCCGGGTGTTCCAGGCGGCCCTGCGGGTTGTCCAGACTTATCTAGCTTTGATGCGATCCCATCAGTTTGGGTAGAGGGTGAACTTGTAGTCTCACGTTGCCCCGGGTGTGAATCTGGTTTCCACTCAGATTCTTTTGGGTTGACTCTATCACGGGTACGTCCAACGCTACGACCCTTAGAAGGTTTCTTAGAATCTTTGGAGCCTGGAGATTCGGCTGGTTGTTCTTCTGGAGGAGCAGGCGGTGATCCTGGGGAGCCGGGAGGTCCAACTGGTTTCCCAGTTTGTGTTTGTCCACCAGATTGAGTTGAGGAGGCTGATCCTGGACTTCCAGTAGCCCCACTCACGGGCTGTTCTGGTTGATTCGGTGGACGGCTTGGTGTTCCAGGCTGTCCAGATTGACTTGTGGGACTGCCGGGTGTTCCAGGAGCCCCACCAGCTTGACTCGCTGGACTGCCTGATGTTCCAGGAGGATTTTCTGAACTTGTTGGTGATCCAGGTTGGGTAGGTGGACTGCCTGGTGTTCCAAGAGTCCCAGCTTGGGGACGGGGTTTGCCTGGCTGGGTTGAAGTTCCTCCAGGTGGAGACGACGGGGAATCTGGCCGTCTCGATAGAGACGGGTGTGAACCTGGAACCCCCGACCCATCCACTAAACGACTACTTTGAATATCCCCATTTGATTCAGGTCGTTTTACAGTTTTGCTAGACCCCCAAAAAAATCCATCTCAATTTCTACAAACTACGGAAAGGTCATAAACTGTCTGAACTTTTACTTTTTCCTGGAACTTTTCACTGAAAAGTCCAGCACCAGTACCGATGATCAACTTACCCACTTCCATCCGTCTTTCTCCATGCCCATTTTTCATCTGGATTCACGAATGGATAGTCCACCTCCTCAAGTGGTCGTAGAATTCCGCCACCATCCTCCCCCACAGTTATTACGTCCCCGCATAGGCTCACGCAAGCTTCGAATTGCAGGATCTGAACCCTGGTCAAATATATGGCATGTCTGGGGTCACTCAAAATAGGCCCACACAAACGATCACATCCTTTTTGAATCTTACTGGAATGGACTGGCTTGGCCTTCACTGAACTCAAATACAAAAGCAGGAATAACGACACCAATTTTACTAAGTTTGTGGTCATGGTGGAACCACTCTCACTGATTGGGTAAATTGCAGCCTAAAACTGGATTTCGGAGTGTTCAATTTAGCTAATCATATTTAACTTTCGCATTGTCAGGTAAAATAGGATGATCAATGATCATGTTACGTAATTTCAAAATCATAATAATCATATCCTCCCCTGTTATAAGACATGATGCATAATATGCAAGTGTGAATGAGAATAATTAATCCAATTCCAGCTCATATATAAATCATATCATCATTTAACAATGTTCATTATTGACATTGTTCAAGTAAAGACGCAGACGGCTCGGCAACAACAAGAGGCTGTGGAAAGGAAACCGTAAAATAATTATTGCAAAATTGATAAGTTTTAATTCGAAGAGTTTTATCTGTTCATAGTGGCATTGTTTGACTTTGAGCTGATAGATCAGCATCATCATCCTTCATCATGAATCATGAATCATATCACTGACAAATGACTATTGTGTCGACGAATAATATCGCGGCATCCAGTGATTAATTGTAGAAGGCGGTGTCTTCTAATAAATAAATAAAATAACTTGATTACGGAACGACGACGATTAAACTTTAAAAAACGGTTTTGAAACTGTTAAGGGGTAACATGAGAATTTCTAAATTGTTCTGGATAGAGAAATCCCAAATCGGATCTAATTGCGAATTGCAATTTGACAAAGATTTTTGGTCAAATGAAAAGAGAAATAGGAATGCATTGTAAATGACAAATCTACCAATCAAAATTGTTCATGAGGATTTAAATGCTTTCAAAAATATGATTCTTATCGAGTCGTCGACGATGTATTCTGCAAAATGTTTATTTATTAGATGGGCATAACATAACATGATACATTTATCAGCATGAACCAATCAAGTTACAAATATTTCAATAATTTGAAGCTGGATTAACGTCCGCTTGGATCAGTTGCGCCCCCAGCGGGAGTCGCAGGTGCTGCGGTGGTGGCAGCGGCTGTTGTCGCTGGCGCTTTGGTCACCTTAGCCGGAGTTGTTACCACCTTTGGAGGTGGTGTTGCTCCAGGCTTTCCTGGTGCTGAGGTTGCCCCCGGACCGGCAGTGGGTGGGAATGGACGTCCTGCACCCTGTGGAAGCCCTGCGCGATCTCTGCAGATGAAAAAATAAATAAATGATGAAAATGAGTCCGACCATCCACCTCAGCCCCTTCCACCAGATGGAAACTACCCCAAATTAAAATCCCAACTTACGGCTGATTTCTTGGCCAAGACCACCCCTTCTTGGTTAGCTGGGGCTTGTTCCCCTCCTCGGAAGATGGGTAGCGAGACTGAGAAAATCCGGACTGGGGGTACCTTGGCTGAGAAAATCCATGTTGAGGGTACCGTGGCCGTGGCTGAGGGTACCGCTGAGGATACCGCTGCTGAGGGTACCGCTGCTGAGGGTACCGCTGCCGAGGGTAGACCGACTGCGGGAACCTAGGCCTGGTGGAGTAAGCTGGTCTGTAACGGGGAGCCTCCTCCTGGGACCCGCACAGGGTGTTGCAGGCTTCATACCTGCCCCCCCATTGGGATTCTGCGAGATTTAGTAAAAGGAACATTTAAAGTTAAATAATTATCTGTTCATATTCAATTTATTCTACTCAACTTACCAACTGGTCCTGCAAAGAAAAACTGGATTAAAACAACCAGAAAAACTGGAACGAGCCCCCTCATCTTGACAATTTTATTTTTGTCAAGCTGGTTGATTTTATTCCTTGAGTTTGTCCTGTTACCAAAAATCTACTTCTGTTAGCTAGGGAAAAGATGTCACCCACTTAAATAGCTAAAAATGAATGGCTGCTTGTGAGATAGGATATTACCAAGCTGGGCAATTGGTAGTTAAACTTATTACACGTCTTTCCTGGTAGATAAGTGTTTAATTGCGAAATTTTAGTAATTAAGTTTATGTAACATGGCTTGTGACGTCTGCAAAATACTCAAACTAATGTAACGCGACCTTGTCCTCGCGAGTTGCATTCCGATCAAGAAGAACGACGTATTTAGTAGATTGATCACGACGGTTGGGTAATTTGCTGAAGACAATAGAATGGGATTTATATAAATTTATCTAATTGCAACATTATATCAAAATTATGGAACATTAATTAGATCGTAACGAGTAAATGATAAGATGCAGTAATTATTTTTACTTCGCAATAATATTCAAAGTTGACCTTGGAGGCACATGTTTTAGTGATGCTTTTATATAATTTCGTCATAATTTTTTATCTAGTTATGCAATGGAAGCAACAACAAACTTACGTCACCTCATGACATCATTGCTGAATATATAAACGAATTTCGAAATTAAGTTAATTTTATGAAAATATTGGGAATATTTTGGAATAAAATAGGGAAATATAAACAGGTATCTAAAGATTACCGATTAATTATAAATGAAAATGACGAACAATCATCAAGGCGTTATCAAGTTGCCCCGAATTGTTATCAAATTATGTATAATAATATGAAACTGTGGAATATTGTAACCATCCAAGTCCATTGTTATCTCACAGAGAGATAAGCTAACAAATCCCAGATAAGCTTTTTTTTTGAATATTATCTACCCTCCGACCATTATTTTATCGTAATTGAATGATGTAACCGACAGCGGCAATAAACCTTTGTGTAGCACCCGACGAACCAACTCCATTTTGCAAAAAAAAAAAAAAAATATTGTCCAGCAGAGTCAGAGCCAAGTCTGTAGGCACCACCCACCCTGCTTTTTTGCATGTTGCTTACCGAATTTTAATTGGCTAACTTCCTCTCACAGAAATAGATGGAATTATGGAGGCCTGGCAAAGGGACAATATCAGGGTCAATTTGCCCCAGTTGCTCAGCGACACAGTCTGCAGTTCCATATTCCTCAGCAGATTATATGCTGATGGGATGGTTGCGGATGATGACATCAATCTGCTGGTAAAACACATTTAATCAACTTTCCGTTTATATTCATTTTTTCCGTATTTGGTACGAAAATCCTCCGATCGTCTCCCAAATAGGAAAGCATCCCAATCGCCAGCGATAGAATCAAAAAGTTTTACGACATCATCCAGACCCGCACCAGAAGCTATAATTTGCTTAAACAAGCCCTATATGACACAATCAAAGTGGCGTCTTTGCCATCCTGGACAGGTGCAATGAGCATAACAACTCCACCCCATATAAGAACTGCGGGACGATAAAATATGACACGACCAAAGTCCTAGGTCTAGGCTGTTCCGGAACAACAGTGGTGGAAGGTCAATTTGAGAGTCGGGATGTGGCAGTTAAGATAATCAACATTCGGTACGTTGAACTCAAGTCCATCCTCAAAGAGATTGGCCTCCTGGCCACACTGGATTGGCACCCAAACGTGGTCCGCTATTTCAAGACGGAGGTCACCCAAGACTCCGTCTTGATTGCGTTGGAACGATGCGACACCAATTTGCACGATTGGGCGGTGAAAAAACCCAGGACTGTGGACATTGCGGAGGTGGACGTCCTCAGGCAAATGACAAAGGGAGTGGAATACCTGCATTCGAGGCGAATCGTTCACAGGGATTTGAAGCCAGCAAATATTCTGTTAGTGACCCCGGTTGTGGGGAAGGTTCGTGTGAAAATTGCAGATTTTGGGATGTCCAGAAGGATCCCGGATGGGAATACGAGCCTGAGCTATGCTTCCTGTGGGATTGGGACGGAAGGATGGATGGCGCCTGAGGTTGTGGCGCAAGTAGACGATGAGTCGTTATCCGGTTCCGTATTGGGGGTGGTGAGAAGCCTTATTAAATTTTGCTTAATTATTACATAAAGGGATTCGTAAAATGATTTTCCATAACTTATCAAACAGAGCGTGGCCAGCGACATATTCTCCCTCGGCTGCATATACTATTTCGTGCTGTCGGGGGGCATCCACCCCTTTGGAATAAGTCTAATTCGCCGTCAGATAAACATATTGGATGGGAGGTTAACCATCAACGAGGAACAAATGACCTCCCTGGAAAGTAGACGGCTGGCTTTCCTATGGCTGATTCGGCAGATGCTCGCAAGGGACGAAAAGGAACCACCCTCGGTCGCAGCCATCCTTGCCCATCCTGTTTTCTGGTCGAGTAAGAAGACATTGCAGTTCATCCAGGATATATCCCTGTACATTGGCGAGTGTGCTGAGATAATGGACGAGTGTCATGGTCTGGTGTTGGGACACGGTCATTGACCTGCCCTATCATTCAAGAATTCATAAAAGTGGACCAGCCTGTGGATGACACAAAATTTTCCGACTTGGTACACCTTGTCTCCCGGTTGACGATTGGCTACTGGAGCCTCCCCACAAACATTAGGATGGCCATGGGGTCGAATTCGGATGATGTGTTGTCGTACTGGGAAGGTCGCTTTCCACATCTTGTGCCCATTGTCTGGACGTGCTTTCACCTGGTTAAGGATAACGAGGATGCGATTCGGGCATATTATCTTGAGGATAAAGAGATGCCTCCCTTTTTGGTTGTCCAACAAAGGGAGGAATTTAAACTGGTCCATGTTCCACCCAGTAAAGTAGCAGAGTATTTGCTGGGCTATTCCATAGGTCAACTAGAGATTGGTGGGAATAATAAGCATTTATTAATGATCCTTACGTGATTAACTCTATGCAAATTCAGTGAACTATAATTTTCTTATAGAAGGTCAGCAAAAAATGGAAACTGGGCCATGGGAAGCATCTGGGACACATTCCGCGAGTGACATGGTGGAACCAAGAAGGATAAAAAATGGGAACCATTTTGGAAAGAACATTGCTGCTGGAAGGTTTAGTAAAAAGACTTGCAAAATAGTAGGTCATTTCATTGTAACTAAGTTAACAAAATTAACATAAATTACATTGCGTTACAGATCCTTGACTACCACTCCCAGGGACATCGGAACCGCGGGGGACGGGAGGATATTGCCCCCCGCTGAAATTGGCTGCTCCTATTTAAAATACATTTTAGGGACTTTTTTTATTTGCATATTAATATATTCCTGGATAGGCGTTGTCCCCCTCTCTCCCCCGCAGGTTCCGCGGTCCCTGACCACTGAAGGGACGACTGACTGTCCACGGCGCACATTGTTGAACCCGTTCGGAATAAGGAAATATGAGACTGTGAACTGCTACCTCCAAAGGTAGAGTTACCGGCCAGCTTGAAGACCCATGAGTATAGAAAACGGTAATTAATCGAAATATCATTACTATTGCCTATTTAGAAATTAGTCAATGCATCATTCTCGACGTCCCATTCCCGGTATTTCAACAACATTTAGAAAAAAAGCCACCAGCAAAAATAATCGTGTTGACGATTTACCCGCAAAACCGGAGGAGGAAATGAAAAGGGAAGATGCCAAAAAGCAAGGTATTAATAGGTACATGCAGATAATTTTCGATTCCTAATTACTTCGAGATATAAAAACTAAATTTTTGGCAGAAGTACAAACATTGCCACAATACTTCCCATCAAAAATGGATATCCGTTTAAATTCGGAAATAAAGCACATCAACGGCCTGGAAGGGGAGAAGATGCTAATCCTCAAGAAGAGTTTCACCAGATAGGTTAATTCATTTCTAGCTAAAGTAAGTTTTGCTGTGAACACGAGAACTGATTGTGAGAAATTTTCCATTGCATATTGGTTCGACAATGACTAATGACTATTGTACGACACCATGACAGAAAAACATCGTGGTGACTGACCTCTTCAACGAGTTATGTTCTGGAGAAAAATATATTTACCTGCTGGAAAGTATATCGGGTGTGGCGATGCCTATGGGCTTCTATGCATCTCGCCACGAACATGTGAATAGATGCATAACAACTATTCAAAGCAAAATCCGTGTGGAAAGCATTGCGGCGGATGACATCGTGGCTGGGAAGGGAGGGCCAATTCTGGGGTTGATTTGGGTAATGATCAAAGCGTACCAGATTCATGAAATTGCAATTGACGTGGTGAGTTATAATTATAATGCTAATCATTTACATACATTACATTCGGTCAGCAGACGTCTGATATTATACTATAATTTGTTATCAATGAAAAATTAGGACGAAGGCGATGAGTTTCGTGGGAAAGTATTTGGGACAAAAGCTCTACTCCTGTGGTGTCAAAGGTCAACCTCAGGGTATCGCAATGTTAATGTCAAGGACTTCAGAAAGTCGTGGAGGGATGGCCTTGCTTTCAACGCGCTCATTCATGCCCACTACCCAACTTATATGGAATTCGACGCGTTGGATCCAAGCCAACATATTGATAATTTGAATAATGCGTTTGAGGTGGCAGAGAGGAGGCTGGGAATCCCAAGCTTGCTAGATGCCGAGGGTGAGTAGCCAATTTGACAAACTAGCTATAACGACTATAATTTTTTTTAGTAATTCTGTTTAACATCATTTTATATTGTTAGACATGGACACGGATGAGCCAGACGAGCAGGCAGTACTCATGTATGTTTCCGTGTTTTATCAGCATCGAATGAAAGAATCACTTTCCGTCACTCCTGAGGACAAGAATTAGTTTGATTGTAAGTTTAAGATATTCGGGTTTGGGTTACTCATCATTGTCGATGCCGTCGGGTAATTTACTATAGTCTATGATTAATTATCTTTAATTGCAAAATTATAAGAACTTTTATGGCGTATTAAATAGATAGTAAACTTAATGCTTATTTTGCAATTTTCAGCATCATTAACCTGATAATTAGGGAGCGGATGTTCGTGAAATCTCATATCTGTGACACTTGTATGCACTGTCCTAAAACTTTGCGTGCTAATGTTTTATGTAAAAATAGGTCAATTGAGCGGGATTTATAAATTCATATTTTTCATATTTTGGCATTTTCGTTCATATTTTATATCATGCATCATATTTCGGGAAAATATGGTCATATTTCACATAAATTGCTGATATTATGGGTTTTTAATAACAATTTTGCATTTAGAAGTATCAAATATTTGCAACAAACTTTAAAGTGAATAATTTGTAAAGTTCACTCTATAAAAATCTTTTAGAAACTTTAAAGGAAGTAAATTTCGGGCACAATATGTATAACACTGTGTTCTATTTTAAGAAATTTAAAATTGACACTAGGTAAAAACGCGTTCTATTAGTTCATATTCTGCATTTTATCGCTCATATTTTGACTTTTTTAAGCTCATAGATTCATACATATTGTGCCCGTTATACGTTCATAAACATCCGCTCCTTACTGATAATACATTTTTATTTTTTGCATTTTCTTAAGTTTCATCACCATATTTGGCAATTAAATGTTTAATAGTTAATTAATAGTTGGCTGTCGCAACGCAACATAAGATCAGAAACACTTTCTAACCTTCAAGAGAAAGAGATAAGAGGAATTCTAAGTTACCTACTCTACCATTTTAGTTAATACAACTTGACAAGTAAATATTTATTGTTCAAAGCGAATCATATCCTTTTCAAGATTTCAAGATGAATTATAAATTTCTAATTTCCGTCCTCATTTTAAACATTGTGCTGGCAAATACCAACAGTAAGAAAAAATCAAACAATTAACCTAATTGGTGATTTCCTGAAAATATTTAAAATTCTGATTAATTTCGTTCTGTTGATTACAGTCCATCAGTATTTGAACCACAAGGCTTGCAAGCGACTCTGTCGTCCACCCAGTAGGAGGATGATTCCACGACACAAACTTGGGGGTTTTCCTTGGGGTTATTATGTGGAGCCTGACGTGGAACCCGAACCTGAGCTGGAGCCTGAGATGGACCATGAAATGGAACTGGAGGACCTTTATGATATGGACGTGGATTTAATTGATTTCAATTATGAAAAGCCGGTGTATCAACCCCCCCGGTGGACGCATGCGGGATGGGCATGGCAAGTGAAGGACGAGTAAGTGGGATTGTTTCTCTGAAAGAAATGTCAGTAAATTTTACACAGGAGATAGATTGCCATTTTAGCAAGTTCTGTTTCCTAAATTCTGAGTATTTTTTCTGCATTTTCAGGGAACCAAAACGACCCCCTAAAATTGCCACCACCACCACCACCACCACCACCACCACAGAAGAGCCCCCAAAAATGCAAGGTCGGCGGTTCAGCGCAGAGGTTGCCCCGGAAGCGGAAACGACCACGACTCCAAAACCCAAAACATCAAGGGCACCCCGGTACAAATGGGTGACGAAAAAGTATCCTAGTTTATATGGGTAAACCCAATCTTGTTAAGGTCACTTATAGTTAGTTGTATATTTCAAAACTAAATTGAGGAATAAAATTAATATTAAAACTAAATTGAGGAATAAAATTAATATTAAAACTAAATTGAGGAATAAAATTAATATTAAAACTATTATTGGAATCGCCAGGAAGCATAACTGGCATTATTTCAATTTGCATAATCAAGTTATAGCTATCATCGCATCGCCAAAATATTTTGGCAAAACCAATCAAGTTTGTCGTAAAATCTAAAACTATATATGTGACAAAATCCCACTTTTAAGAAGAAAGTCTAGCTATTTAAATAGCTAGACTAGACAAAAGAATTCTATTGAATTTCAAGAAATTTAGCAAGTTTTAGGCAAAAATTATCAGAAACTTAAAAAGCATCATCAGCAACTATTTTTTTCGGAAATGGCAACATTTTATTATAAATCTCTACATTTTGGCTTCCTTAGTAATTATGTACTTCCTTAGTAATAGTAGTAGTAGCAATTATGAAATAAATTTTAAGTTGTCAACCCAGAGCATATTGCATAATAGTAATGGAGATGTAATTACTACGTAGTTGATATGTTTTTTATTAATATTAGAACAATACCACGCCCAAAATGTATTCACCCACATTTCGCAATCAACTCAATTCATTAGCCATAGAACAAAACGATATTAGTGAAGCAACTTTATCCTGAACCCATTTTCATCATTATTAACAAATATTATTAAGAAAATGGATTGCCTAATTTAGCAAATTACACAATCGTATATAAAAAGGATTGCACAACTTCATACCTTTGGTTGGGATTGAGTCAGCAAGTACCAGACTTTGCATACTCCACCCATACTAGGTTTGCAAATATAAAATTGGATTCAGGCAAGAACCTTTCTACACTTGAGTGCCTAAGTGCAAAATTTTAACTAATCCATTTCAAAATAAAATCAAAATGCGAGTTTTCATCCAAGCCATGTTTTTCCTCCTCTGGTGGGCAGAGTCTAGCCGTACGTCATTATCAATAAAAGCAATTATAAAATTAAATACTTTTTGTAAAATATATATTTAATTTTCTCTTCTTTTTTAAAAATCATATTCCAGAACAGCAGCAACAATCACAGCAGACCGAACAGCCACCACAGCCTCCACAACCCCAAGGACATCTAGTCCCATTAGCAGACATCTGCCACTCCCTATGTCGCCATGTTAAACGGAGACGGAGCTACTACGACGATGATGACTCCTCCAAGTGGAAATGCATCATCCCTCCCATCCGGGAGGACGATGATGATTTCCCCATCGGTCAAAAGTCACACAGGAGGAGGTCATCCTCCAGGCAGAGGTCACGGGACAGGCGTCGACAATATGCCGATATGGAAGCAATGGACGGAAGGAGGTCAACTGGGGATATTCAGTATTATAATGGGAGACTATTGAAGGACGACGTATATGAGGAATTCCACCGACCCCAATGGAGTCACGGGGGGTGGGCGTGGCCGAACAAGAATCCGTAAGAAAAACTATTTAGCATAGTTGCAGACGCCGTAATAATAAAATCCAACTTGACAATTTAATTAGGGGGTCGAATGAGAAGGGGGCTTCATCGGACAAAGCTAAGGGAGATGACAAAAAATCTGATAACGGCATACGAGGAAGAAGCTTTGACGGAATGATCCCTGACATGATTCCCGATGACGAAAATGGTACTAGTACCGATGGACAGGAAGGGGGTGATGGCGGGGGTGGAGGAGCAGGTGGACACGAATGGTCACATGTCTGGGGCTAATCCGGCTGGGGCGAATTGAATCTTATTTAAATGATTTTTGGCCACATTAAATAAATTTACATGTACAGATAAATTGTTCCGCCTTTTCATCCTTGTAACCTTTTCCATTTAATAAGGAAAAATGCTAAAAAATGAGAGTTGGATTTGTATGGCATTTTAATTATTCATAATCATTTAAATATTTTACAATGTTTTAAATATTTGTAATTGCAAGATAAATTAGTCGTCCATGTCATGTCATGAGATGTCGTCATAGTTTATTATTTCTCCTGTGAATCTCAATTTTCGAGATTTGAAGTGATATTTAACTACATATTATGTAATTAGTAGATTGCTGCATTTCACACCTTGATACTAATCATTCTCCTCTTCAACTTCCCCCCACTCTGAATCGGCATCGTTGTTTGCCCCGGCATCCCCTTCGACATTCCCCTCGGCATTCTCACCGGCACCCTGCTCTGGATTCTTCTCGGGACCCTGCTCTGCATTGTCACCGGCACCTCGCTCTGGACTCTCACCGGCACCCCGCTCTGGATTGTCATCGGCACCCCGCTCTGCATACATTTCAACCTTGACCGGGTCATAGTCATTGCCCGTGCCATTCTCAGCCTCTATTGGCTGCAACTCTATCCATTCTCCCGTGACAGGGAATTCAGATGTCGAGCTGTCTGGGAATTCGGTTGTCGTCTCTGCCTCAGTCATGGATGATACGGCGGAGGTCACATACGATGCAATAAAAGGGGAAGTGGATCCGGTGTTGACGGCCACTGATGCATTGGAGGTTGTCGAGGGAACAGTTGGAGTCGTATCTGAGTCATTGGAAGTGGTGGCGGATGTCGTCTGCGACATATTGAAAGAGGTCGTGGTGCCGGATGAAACTGTTTCCGATTCATTAAAGTAGGGAGTTGTGCCGGCTGTGACATTGTCTGATACATTGGATGAGGTGGTAAATGAAACTGGAATCGTCTCGGTCGCATTGGAACTGGTGGTAGTGATTGTTGCGGAAACGGTATGTGATGAACTGATGTCGGCAGTGATGCCGGGTGCAGTCGCCCCCGATGCAGGCGTGGTTCCAGTGAAGTCCGTCCCGGAAGCAGTGACATTAGTTGTAAGTACAACCGGTGTTAGTACCGGAAGAGCAGAAGTAGTAGTTATGTCTGAGGTGGTTTCGGCTGCCGTGAACGCTGTTGTAGTGTCCGTATCGGGTGATAGTGTCGCGTCAGGTGCACTTACGGGACTGGGAGAGCTGGTTGAGGTAAATTCGGATGTATTAGAAGGTATTGGTGTTGGAGTTGTCATTTCCGGTGGCGTATAAGCTGCAGTAGTTTCAGTGACAGCCGTTCCAGTTATATTTGTTTCTGAGGCATTGTAAGCCACAGTTGTTGCTGTTAGGTTCGTTTCGGATCCATTAAATGATGCAGTTGTTCCGGTTATATTAGTTTCAGATCCGTTGTAAGCTGAGGTTGTTCCAGTTACGTTCGTTTCAGATCCATTGTAAGATACTGTTGCAGTTACAGTTATTTCTGATGCATTGTAGGAAGCTGTAGTTCCGGTCATGTTCGTTTCAGTTCCATTGTCTGCTGCAGTTGTGAGAGTTATATTTGTTTCCGTTGCGTTGTAAGCTGGAGTAGTACCAGTTATATTTGATTCGGATGGCCATGTTCCATTGTACTCCGGTGTAGTTTCGGTTATATTCAATGTCGTTGCATTGTAAGCGACAGTAGTTCCAGTTATATTTGTTTCAGATCCGTTGTACACTGCAGAAGTTTCGGTCATATTGATTTGGCTTCCAGTATAGGCTGAGGTAGTTGCAGTGACATTCGTTTCGGATTCATTGTAAGCTGCCGTAGTTCCTGTGATATTCATTTCCGTTGCGTTGTATGGCGTAGTAATCCGAGTTACATTCGATTCCGTTGTACCATATGCTGCAGTAGTTCCAGTTATATTTGAAGAGGATTCATTATAAGCCGCAGTAGTTCCGGTTATATTTGATTCGGATCCGTTGTACGCTGCTGTTGTTCCAGTCATGTTTGCTGCGGACTCATTATATACTGCGGTAGTTAAAGTTATATTCATTTCCGTTGCATTGTAAGCGGCAGTAGATCCTGTAACGTTCGTCTCGGACCCATTAAACGCTGCAGTAGTTCGAGTTATATTCGTTTCGGATTCGTTAAATGCTGCCGTAGTTCCGGTTATATTCATTTCCGTTGCGTTGTAAGGCGCAGTAGTTAGGGTTACATTCGTATCCGATGCATTAAATGCTGCCGTCGTTTCAGTTATATTCGTTTCTGAGGCATTGTAAGCAACAGTTGTCATTGTTATGTTCCCATCAGATATATTGGAAGCCGCGGTGGTTCTGGTAATATTCGCTTCAATTCCAGTGTACGCTACAGTTGTTCCAGTCACATTCATTTCCGTTGCGTTGTAAGGCGCAGTAGTTAGAGTGACATTAGTTTCCGATACATTATATGCTAAAGTGACACCAGTCATATTTGTTTCAGATCCGTTGTAAGCGGCAGTAGTTCCAGTCACATTTGTATCCGGTGGAATATAAGAAGCAGTAGTTCCAGTTACGTTTGCTGTTGTCGATTCATTATAAGCGCTAGTTGTTCCTGTCACGTTCGTCTCAGATCCATTAAATGATGTGGTACTGCCGGTCATGTTAATATAAGAAGCAGTCGTGGCGGTTAAGTTTGTTGTCGATTCATTATAGGCTGCGGTAGTTCCTGTCATATTCGTTTCAGATCCATTAACGGACGCAGTAGTTCCAGTTACGCTTGTTGTCGATTCATTGTAAGCTGCAGTAGTTCCAGTTAAATTTGCTGTCGATGTATGAGAATCGATCGTTCCAGTTGAGGTTACTTGCGTGATATTGTCAGGGACTGTAAATCCAGTTGTAAATCCAGTTGTTGTTGCAACTGCTGGATGCGTTATGACTCTCGGTACAATGACCGTGGTTGCTGATTCGCTGGTTGCAGTTGTTTGTGCAACCGTGGCAGTTTGTGTCGCCGTCGCTGAACTCGCTTCTGTCATGTTGGGTGTGGCTGAGGATGTAGCTACAGGGGCAGCTGAAGTAGTTGGCGACATCGTGGAGGTCACCGTAGGGGCTGGAGTAGTCATTACTGGTGGAGGTTTTGAGGTTGCTGATGAAACCGGTTGAGGGATGGGTGGTAAGGTTCCCGTTGCATTCGACCCTGCAACCGATGGCTTTGCAGGTGGTCTTAGCGGATCGCTAAAACTGAATAAGTAAATATAAATGGACCAACGTTAAATAAACTATCATTATTTGTTGCCAAGCAAAGTGATTAAAATGTTCCTCTCTGAAATAAAAATTTTGGTCAGTCCCTTCTTACCGAGAATGCTTTTTCCAGGCCAGCCCAACATGGGTAAGGGAGGGGAGGTACACCTCGTCAGAGTACATTCGAGCATGGCTTTGGCGAATTCCAACTTGATCTTTAGGCCGGTAACCGGGACAGAGTGTGTGACATGCCTCTAGTCTCGAATCTTTTTGTTCTGCAAACAATATATCAATTTTCGGTGTAATAAAATATTTTTTAAAATCACAATAACTTTTAACAACTTGTCTCGACAAATATATTCTGTAATTTTTTCCTTACGACATTTTCCGGCGCCAATGAGGAATGAAATGAGAGAAACTGTGAAATGAAATTGAATTCTCATTTTGGGATACAATTTTGAAAATTTCTACTCTTCAAAATTTGAGAACTTGCTTAAATTATAATATGGAGCTGTTGAATGACCATGCCATATCTTTAGTATACTGCTGCTCATGTCAAGATTGAGAGACATTTGGACATGTCTTGCAATTAAATGCTACTATAGTTAATGTGTTTCCGGAGTTAACTCTGACGACAAAGGTGACGTGGCGGGGAAATAATAGGTGATTTTGTATGCTAATTGTCGTGCACCAACTTTAACGGCTTTATTATTGTGCTATAGGAGCCAAATTAGATTTGGTCAGTTTAATTCCGGTTTGGTATAATCAAGTTTATAGCCCAAGTGTAAAGCTGGATTCCTTTCACCTCGACATTAGAATGGATTTGTTTGAAATAAAAAAATATCTAACTATGATTTTGTAATTAGCTTAGTTGGTTTCGGTTTCCGTTATAATTAATATAGTTGATAATTAAGGTACTAATTTCTAATTTTGAATGAATTTTGATGATATAGTGAACAGGTTGATAACAAGTTTCGGTGTGCCCCAATAAATAATTGGACCAATCTGGGAACATGTCAGACTTGTTTGGATTCAGTGGAAAAATAACGACGTATCGAGTGAAGTATTCATATCTCGTTAAAATTATGGAATGCTAATTTTAATTACTCTTAATGAGTGGGTTGGTATTTAGAAGCAGATATTACCATTGTCATGCCGTGGTCATTGTTAGATGAGGTTTAGAGTTAATTTAGTTAATATCGATGAAGATTGTGATTATCATTATCATGCTGATTGCTCAAGAACAAGTTGATTATTTTATGTTCACCACATTAATAGTTTTATGCTCGTATAAAAACATAATTTCCTTATTTTAATGGTTGAATGCAAAATAGAAATGGTGAGTGAGAATTTCTGGTAAGTTGACATTCTTATTCTTTTAATGCTTCAATTTCATTGTTAATGGAAATTTGATAGTTCAATAATTATGGGCTAATCGTAAGTTGCTGATTCATGACAAGCGCAATAAAGTATTCCACATTTTCACAAAACCACTTTTTTGAATTCGGTAATTGATTATAATGTATGTCGTTACATGTAATTAATAAATTAAATAAAACAATTTGTGTATTTTAGAGGTTTATGCCCAATCCTGTCCGATGGTTCATATTTTCTTGTTACTCGCGGCATCTTGAATGACCTTTGTCCGTGTAACTTCCTGTGGCTTCACCCTCATCCATGAATCTTCTGAAAAGTAAACAACAAAATGCAGTCATTACTCAAGATTGGTATGAAATGTGTCATTACATAGTAAGATTACCATCGTGGTCAACGAGAATAATGAGTAGGTTTATACCACTATTTACTATTCCCCTCTTTTTTCGACATAGTTGTTGATGCTTCCGATGAGAGGATAGTCGCGTGAACAACATTTTACAGACGTCACACCTGAAGGGATGTTCTCCAGTGTGATGGCGCATGTGTTCCTCCAAGGCTACTTTTGAGGAACACTTTATTTGACAAATCATACAAGGATGGTCCCTTTCCCCGAAATGCACTGTTTTTCGATGACGCTCCAGATTCCTCGATGTTGTTGAGTATTTGTCGCAAATGTCACACTTGAAAATGTAATTTTGGTCCGTGTGAATCCTGAGGTGCTGTACCAACGTGGGATTTGTAAAAAAAGATTTGGAGCAGACGCGACAATGAAAATCCCGTCCCCATTCCTCACGTTCTCGATTTTCCTTTCGTTCCTTTCTTCCCTTTTTGGATCGTGAGGGATTATGGATTTCCGTATGATTTTGAAGTCCGTGTTTGGATCTGAGTTCCGCAGGACAGAACTTACAAAAATTTGGCGACTCCCGAATGTGAGAAAGGAGATGCTTATCAAGTTGATCTTTGTGCCCGCATTTGGCATGGCAAAATATACATTCCAAACTTCCACGATGTGGCTGACGGTGGCACTCCATGTGGCACCACAGTCCCTGCTTCGATCGAAAAATGGCATTGCAGTCCCGGCATCCAAATGATTTATCCGATGTAATATGGATTGCAGCGTGCCGCTTGTAATCGGAATTGTTCGTAAAACTTTTACTGCATAAACTGCACTTACTCACATTTTCTAGTGAAGGACGCGAACAGGTTTCAGATGGTTTTTCACCTAAATGCATATTTATATGACGATTTAAATGATGCTTGAGCTTGAAGCGAGATTCACAAAGCATGCATCCATGTATTCTTTCACTGGAGTGGCACATCGTGCCAGCCAGTTGTCAATTAGGTCCTCTCGATAAATTCACTTTCACAACACAAACACCGAAACTTCAGTTGGACTTACTGATAGGTGTACCCTAATTGCGTATCAACAATCCACTTTGTTTTTCTTGAATAGATTTTGACTAAAACTAACGACTAATTATTGAGTATAAATTATGGTTAATATTATTTCTATAGAGAGGCTTTTAACTTTGATGTTAAACCTGTGAATTTCTGTCGACATCTGCAAGTAGTCGCCTATCGGCATGCATAATAACAGCACTTAATTTCACTTTATGTTTTGTTGTCATTGCAACCAAACGCTCACTCATAATTTCAAGAAGATATAATTTCAAGGTAGTTTGTGAGCTGAACAAGTTGAAACTCAGTCAGTTCTATGGGTTTATTTTAAACAATTGGAAAACGTCCAAAAACTTTAATTTTCCCAAAGCCCAACATGCAACCCTTTCATTCTGGCACACTTGGTTGATGTCAATTCAATGGAGATATAAAATGCCTACATATGTACATATCAATGTTAGGTAGATTGGAATTAGGATATGTCTATGTGCCCGAGAGAAAACTAAAGGGTAGTCATTTTACGGCGTAAATATTTGAAGGTATTAAATTGAAGGAATATATTTTAACCATATTAGGATCGCAATTTGACATTTTTTGGCAATTAGGTACCTATGGTAGCAGGAGCATGTTTTCTTCTTTAAGACCTCTAACATGTAAGCACAATTGTTAGGTAGTTTACAACAAAGTATCCTATTGTGGTTTATACTAGATACTGGAATATTTGATCATTCTGGTAATTTCATGAAACGTAGGCTTATTTCCTACATTTTTCCTCACTCAATACACAATGATATATATCTCGGTTATATTTACAATCTAGGTAAATGGATAAATAAGTTTTGGTTTTGGTTGTAAATTACTTATTGTTTCAATATCATACGCTAATAATTTGTTAAAACTTTTTATACAACGAATCGAGACAAAAGTTAATTTTAATACATATGTAGATACATATACAATAGCAAATGCCTTTACTATCTTATATTATTTCGCATATAGGACGAAATTAACAGCACATATTCCAAGGAGCTCCAATTAATGGAATTTTCTCATGTGATGCTTCAAACGCTATTCGTACGCCACAGCAAATCCACAGGTTTCAAAATCCCTCGAAGGATTAAAATTAAAAGATGGGAGCAGTTAATCTCAAATATATTGTGCATGTTTTTTTTTTCGGACCGGTACACTAAAATCGAGTACCTCTCAGATTTTGATTATTTTATGTTAGTCGGATGCGTACCCATGAATGATGTTCGTGTGCAAAATTTTAGATCCGCACTTTAACCCTGTCCGGAGAAAACCGAAAAAATGCAAAAAAAAATCGGTTTTTTATTCATATCTCCGTTAAATGAAGAGATTTTCGTCTGAAATTTTGCATGAAGATACTTGGTAATACAAGTAATGGATTGCATGCTTAAAACTCGAATTCGAATTTGAACTCGAATTTTGCATGCAAAACGAAAATGTGCAAATATGCAAATTCGCGAATTTTGAAAAACGACGGAGGGACTGTCCTAGATCTCAGTGAGTTATACACGATAAAAAAATTTTGCCCCGAAAGCTGAAGGCGTTCCAAAGTTATCGCGATTTCAAATTTTTGCCATATACGATTTGGCGTCGAGGCTATTTTCAAAAAATCAAAGCGGTAACTTATATGTCTCAATTTGAATAAGCAATATGTCATTTGATAGAGCTCGAGTTGCTCTTCAAGATGATGCTAATCACGTTACGTTTTGTTGAGAGCTTTTCGAGCTATGGCGTCCCGTCCAAATTGGTACTCGAATTCTGTTTTACCAAAAAATGGTTTTGCCACCCCATAGCTCTGGTATCTCTTACCGACCAAAAAAATCCAGATAGCGACCATTATGTCCCACAATTTCACGTTAATTTTCAGTGTACATTGATTTCTTAAAGATTGGCATAGCATGCTTTGATTTTTTGTTTGCTGATTTCATAATCGATTTTTTCCCGTTTAATTACGGTTGCTAAGATTATAGTATATGCAGGAAGTATCATCGTAAATTTTGCTTTGGAATGACGTATTACTTACCATATGTTTCCCACTAGTTTCAATTTTACCTTTGACCTCTGACATACATCCGGTGTCAATTTTTGTCCATGTATGCTAACTATTTTTATTTTATGGTCATTTATGGGTTCCAGGAAGCTGAGGTTCGTAATCCTCAACTATTCCGAAGTTATTGCCAAAATAAGAAAAATAATATGCTAAAATATTTAAATGGCATGAACTCTTATATTTTCCCCCCAAAACTCTCCGGAATGGATTGTTTTGTCTAATGGTGTGTACATAAGTCTTGGGATGTCTCTAGCATCCTGTTGCAACCGTTTTCGTCGTTTTTGGCTAAATTTAAATTTTTCGAATTTTCGAATGTGATTCAGTTTAAAAACGGATTTTTCTACCCAGTGATCCATAATTAAAATCCATGCATGCAGTCTTGTAGAGGAGAGTCTGGGACATAATGGTCGCTATCTGGATTTTTTGGTCGGTAAGATATGGCAAAACCATTTTTTGGTAAAACAGAATTCGAGTACCAATTTGGACGGGACGGCATAGCTCGAACAAAACGTAATGTGATTAGCATCATCTTGAAGACCAACTCGAGTTCTATCAAATGACATATTGTTTATTCAAATTGAGGCATATACGTTACCGCTATGATTTTTTGAAAATAGCCTCGACGCCAAATCGAACATGGCAAAAATTTGAAATCGCGATAACTTTGGAACACATTCAGCTTTCGGGGAAAAATTTTTTATCGTGTATAACTCACTGAGATCTAGGACAGTCCCTCCGTCGTTTTTAAAATTCGCGAATTTGCATATTTGCAAATTTTTGTTTTGCATGTAAAATTCGAGTTCAAATTCTAATTCGAGTTTAAAGCATGCAATCTATTATTTGTATTACCAAGTATCTTCATGCAAAATTTCAGACAAAAAACTCTTTATATAACGGAGTTATGAATAAAAAACCGATTTTTTTGTTGCATTTTTTCGGTTTTCTCCGGACAGGGTGAAAGTGCGGATCTGAAATTTTGCACACGAACATCATTCAGGGGTGCACATCCAACTAACATAAAATAATCAAAATCTGAGAGGTACTCGATTTTAGTGTACCGGTCCGAAAAAAAAAAGCTCATTGGAATATATTGTCGGTTGGTCATCGTTGTGCCCGCGAATATGCAAATTAAGTTTATGTTTGTCTTTACAGTTTATTTTGCAGAATATACAATTATATTTATCACTTTTTGGTTGGTGCCATTGTCGCACGTGCTGATTTAAATATGGTTTTAACTTGAAGCGTAGACCACAAATATCACACTTTAGCGGTTTACCTGGCACTTGATGCCTTAAACTGTGAAAGTCGTAACCCTTCTTTGACTTGAACGTTTCATTGCAGATTTTACACTGTAATATTTTCCTGTTAGAATGTATAATCTCGTGCCGCTTAAGGTTTGGTTTAAACTTGAATCCTTTCCTACAGACATTGCATTTGAATAACTTTTGATCCGTATGCGTATGCCTTGCAATATGAGCTTTCAGATAGTTCCCAGTCGAAAACACTTTTCCACAGAGTTCACAAGGAAACTCAATCGGTTTTGCAGAATCCATTTCGTTTCCAATTTGATCGTCCAACTTTGTTCAACTTTGTTCCCTCACCAACCATATCATAATACTTTTATCACTTATTTTCACGCCCCCCCCCTATTTTACTAATGATTACATATCTTTGTTACATCAGAATCAGATATGAAATAAAAATTTTATGGAATAGATTCATCAAAGAAAAGTTTACAGGTGCGAAATGGTCAAAATAAAAGTTTCGATCTAGGTAGGTACATATATGAATTCAAGTAGGCCGCGACAAGGTTCAGTAACGTTGTAACATTGCAGTCATATACATATCTCTCTATTCAGTACATGAAACTAAATACTTTTTAGGCTCGACAAACAAAACCTGCCAGGATTCCGTTCTACATACTTACCAGTTCTGAGAAAGGTTCCTCACCACAGGATTAAAATAATAAGCTCGTAGCAGCTAATCCCACATATATTGAGATATATTGTCATTCACTTCACTTCACACATTCTCAAAAATAAAAATTATTTATTTAAACCTGCTTCTATATTGAGAGTCGAGACCCTTCCATCTGTCTTCCTAAAATGCTGCTTTTGTGTATTGAAATTTTACTGCAATGAACACTTCAAATCCCTTGTTAAAAATTGGACGGTGCTCAGATTAGAGATAAATCTCTTCACACCATACAAGCACAATCACACAATATGCGAGATTCAAAGAAGATTATGCTACTCTATGCGGTATGTCTCTAGAGGCGATCAGTTTTACCCCATCAATGAATTTGCATGTGAATTTTTGAAATAATATTTAATTTAGGGGCCACCGCATATCCACAAATGTTCTGGTAATATGGTCTCTCATTGAAGGGCTTCAGGAATGAGCAGTAAGCAATGAACCAGAACCGAGCGCAGAGTGAGGAAGAGATAATGATTCGGACTTGAAAAACTGTTTGATTTGATGAAATAGCTCTATATCCAATTTTATTTTGACTTATGATTTTTTAGACAAGTTTCTGACCATTTTTATAAATTCGATTACTATAAATTTTATTAATTCAGTGCTTAGTTTAATTAAATCAGCCATACGCATCCCATTTATCCCAATCGGATCATTTCCTAATAATTAAATAAAGTAAGAAAAAGTAATTAGTTTCATTTTTCTACCAGTAAAAATTTACCTAGGCATACGTAATATTTTATTATATTTTCTTAACCTGCCCCATGGCCACCCCGCTCCTCCACTACATCTTTCGCAAACGCAGATATTGGCACTGGTACAGGTCCCGGTGGCACAGTTTTGCAACTTGCAGGAGGCAACACAAGCTCCCCTCCCTCCCCAGGCGCAGGTGTTTAGTTGACCTTCTGCCTCATTTGGCAAAATAAAAAAAACCATCCCAACCAGAAATAAAGCAAATATTGCAGCGCCCCTCATTTTCAACTTGAATTGTATTTGCAAAGGACAAAGGGAATATAGTTTTTTTTTTGAATGAATGAAAATATTTAGTCAAATCAGAGTGGCACGGGATATATTTTTGCTTATATATCCAGCAAAAAATTACCATCCTCAGTTAATATTACTAAAAATGATTGTAATTAATATAACCGTGGCTACCCTTTTGACATTCAACTGGAATTATCTGGAAAACAATTTGCGTGCATGAGCTATTTGTCTTACCACAAACAGTTGTCAAGCAGTATTAATTAATTTTAAAAAGCATCTGCAATTTTTTCTTTATAAGCCTCTTATTATGGGCGAGTGGGTGTGCGTATTTCGTTTTTAAACAATTAGCAATATTATACAATAAAACCATGCGGCCAAATGAAACGAGACAGAGCAGCAAACACAATTTATTAGCCCGATTCCGTATACAATTTAATTAGGAATTTATCATTCGACGATGAACTTTTAAAACGTAGCCAGTGGTTCGATGGTATCGTTGCTTTTGCCCATTAAATTGTGAATTGGTTGAACCAAACTGGCAGATTGCATTATTGCGTAAAACGGGTCTGGAAATGAAAATGAAGCAAATAATATGACTGGCTAAAAATAAGGAGCCGAGCTGGATCAATTAAATAAAATCCAATGATATAAATAAAACATTCTTATTTTGGGAAGTCTCACATTGCCCCAAATCTGCAAACCATCAATCACTCAACACCAAAGGAAGATTGTAAAGTGGTAATTATTTGCAACCACACCAGATGTGATATATTACTTTGAATGCCTATATATAATATTTCTAGAGTTCACTGCATTGATGATATTTTAAAGCTTGGATGGCAACTTCATGGACCCTTTCCTTCAAAACACTTGAGTTGTCATTCATATTATATTAAAATTAGGTACACATTTTACAACATAAAAGTCATTGCATAATCGTGATATCTCAACTTAACTCTTCTTAATCTCACAAGAGTCAAGTTGCTATCCAAGAGTTATTATCGCTTCATTCTGGAAAGACAAACAAACAAATGTGCTCTGAACGCTATCATGAAATGATGATAGAATTCCGGCTATGGAAATCGCATCGTCTTCAATCTAATAGCGATGCATATGATCATGACAAGTGGCATGCTCGTCTGGTCTAAAATCATTTGTTTGATTAAAAAGGATCGCACTGCATTGTCACAAATGCAGTGGCAGCTAGAAAATCACTGCGAGCCTAAAATGAATGAAATTTAATTTATTTCATAATCCACAAAATTTTACCAAAAATGTTTAGGTTCCAGTGACAATGTAATTAATCATGCTTTACATATAATTCATAAAAGTTCATAATCGTAAAACATTTTTTGAGATTGTATACAATACAATATTATGGAGGAATGCCACTTTAAGTTGGATTGATCGTGAATCAAGTAGCTTCCAATCGGATTACAAATTATGAGTGTCGGCCATCGGTCTACGTGCGCGTGTGATGCTCGATGGAAACGAGATTTGACCCAACAAAAACGTTTCAGTTTTTGGCCTAAATCATATCTACAATTACAGCAACATATTTAAGTAAGATAAATTACACAGGATATGGGATATGATGATAAGAAAATGAGCTCAAGCCAAATCACAGTGAATCTTTGTCAACTTTGTCGGTGCATACTTTTTTCTTTTTATTA
>JAQIXQ010000357.1:0-33274 GCA_034700485.1 Pseudosinella alba | reverse complement strand
ATATACAAAAATCGTATATTTTCCGATTTTCAGGGGGGGAATTTTCCCCCTCTTCCCCCCCGGCTCCGACGCCCCTGAACGAAATCATGTAAGTATACCTATTGTACATATGAATATTCTAAGCCATATATGTATTTATAACATGACATTCAGCACATCATATCAGATCAGAAAGAACATAAAAATTTAACAAAGCCTAACTAAACTAGTGTTGAAGCTTTCCCTTCTTCCAGTCATTTTTCAAAGGGGAAAGCTCATTTCAATCTTTCCCTGAGTCTGAATGATGGATGGGGACATTCTCAGAATTTGCTCTTCGACCAACTCCAACATGAAAGCGTAAACAATCCAGAAAAAGTACAATAGCAGCCCAATCTGACTCAAATCAAGGAGGGCCCCCACCAAAGTTGCCTGGCCGAGGAAGACTGTCGTCAGAAGATAAATAATGCAGAGAGAGATCCCACACGCCTTCACAATAATCCATACTCGTAACAAAGGGATGCGGCGCTGTTCAAAGAAATATGCAAAATTTTCCAAATATGTAATTAGTAAATTCACTGTAAAAATATATTCGGTATTTGTATTTATTATCATAGGTATCTACATATTGTTGGCAGCTGAACTTGCCCTGAAGTTGGCAAAACCCATCAATAATATATTTCATACGTTAATTGGCAAATGAAAATCAACTTTCTCCTTACCGTCCTAACGGCATACAGAAGCATACTGGCAATGACCAAGTTGATCAGGCTGAGGCACAGTACGACTCCAAAAATAAGCCATAACCTTTGTTCTGTCATAAAAGGAAATTGCATTTTATTTTGTAGTAAAGTAATTTAACCCAATTATGAATGGGCAATAGAGTTATTTATGACACATAAAACTTATCTACTAAATATGACAAGCACAATAGTATTAACAATAAGCAAATTGGCTTATTCATTCATTCATTCATTCACTTACTTATGTCGTCCAGATCCTCATTCTCCCTCTCCAAGTTCCAAAAGTTGAGAAAGGTTGACAAATCCGAAGCCCGGAACGCATCATCAGTCTGGTACATGTTAATTGTAGTGATTGCGACAGCCAGAAGGACTGCGGAGAAAGCGGAGAAAATCTGTATTTTCGCGAGTAAAATAAGAGCATTTTTATTATTAAAAAACGATCAATATAATAATTTCGGCCTTTTTTTATTGGTGAAAGGCAAACATGAAAATTGTTTTCGAAAGGTCACTTCAATTCAATTCCAATTTCACTTTTGAAAAACAAAATACTTCAATAAAATGAAATCCTATATGAACCTAGTTATGCAAGCGTGGATTTCCCTAAACATTCCTATCCTTCCGGCCCAGTCTCATTCAAATGGTTTCTCTTAATTTACCTCAATCATCAACTTTCATTCCCTCTCATATAAAATTATTATGATCAGGTCAGGCCCACAAAAGTTTATGGATTCCGTACATACGTGAAAATTCTCTCCCAGTCTATGTATTAGCATTAGCATCTCAACCTCAACCGGGTTTTTCTGGATCTGGTTCTGTTATATCATTCCGTTTTCCAGACTACCAACCAACTTCTAACCAAAGTGCTTCCTATATATTTTTCTTTGAAAGTGTAGAGTGGACACGAGACATATTAACGATTTTCCATTTCACTGGGTACAAGTCAAGGGATTTCTCGTAATTTCCCTAGGATGCAAGCCCACTCAGGCCATACCAGGGCAGAAAAAAACAGCCCTTTCCCTTTCGTTTGTTCTTTCCTTCCTATTTCTATTTCTGTGTACCATTTTATATATTGCTTCCCTACTTTCACCACCACCACCATTGCTAAAGCCATCCCAATCATCAATGCATCATTTCTCCAGCTTTCCCCTTTCCTGGTCAGTAATCCATGCATGCACATACATGGATGGGGGGAGACTTTATCCTTTCTCCAAAAAGTCTGGAAAGTGCGAGCATATAAAGTACAAAATGCTCTTTGACGAGAGACTTTATGCTGCTCTTTTAAGCTCTTGCGTATGGCTCTTCAATTTTGTTGGCCGATGACCAGACAACTTTATCCCAATAATATTGTGTACTTTCACTTATTTTTCTCGTCTAGTCTTTTTCTGGTCTGACGTTCCCCAGAAAAAAATTACCTTATGGAAAGATCTACAATAAAACCATCTAAATCCACAAAAAGTTCATCCATGGGCTGGGTCGGTATGGTAGGTATATTTTTGCATTGGTAGCCAGATAAAATAGATGCAGTAAGTTAGCCATGAAAATTAAAGCTGGTAATAATAATAATAATACTGGGAAGTAGGATAGAAACTCTGAAGCTCCACTGCATTGAAATTTCAAAGTTTTTTTGTGTGGAAACTGCCTCGTGGTAAAACGAGGAATGTGGATGATCATTTGATCATGATAACGATAAGGGAGGACTTCTGGATAAATATAACTTTATTTTCCCGAGAGTTTTTAAAAACATACTCAGCTCAGGCATATCAAGTTCCATTCTTTATAAACTCGGCTGGTCGTGATATTCTCATGGTCAATGAAATGTATTCAAACTGGTTTTAGGAAAAGACCAATTTGTAACGACCTTATCCAGGGCTTCCTTCAAAGCATGCTGTTTCGGAAGTTAATTTTTAAAAATAACTACACAAAACGCTTTTGGCTCCTGACATGACAAAAGGAACGTCAATGGACAAGTCAAATAACCATTGTAAATGCGATGTAAATCTGTAAAAAATTCTCAGCCAAGTCATGCATGCAGGGCCATGGTCATGGCACTGGGGACCTTATAATATAGTGTGTCTACCTACTCTGAATCCAAAAATATTCGTTCCTTCCCATTGAACCCAACACAACAAGGAGAAGGAGACATAACCAACAAGGAAAAATTGGCTGGATTTCCTATAATTTCTCAGGGAAGAACAACGGTACTCGTTGACTTTGACTGTAGTTTTGCTACAATGCACATTTTCCACTCGACAATTTTGTAGTGCGGGGAAAGGAGAAAGTTATTTGTCATTTTAAAAGAGAAAAATTTGTTGACTAAACTGGTACGGTGGTTTCTCTCTCCGTCTGGGAAGACGTAAGTCCTCGCAAGCAAAATAAGAACAGGACAGAGAGTAATATCTAACTTAAAACCACTTTTAAAGGAATATAAAAACCGGGAGAAGAATGGAATTTGATTCATGGTGACAGAACAACTTAATAAGAAAATGGAATCTTTTGTGGTTGGTCTGCCCGCTCCCATGTACTCAATTTGTGCTTCCTTGTTATTCATCTCCTTTATGCTTATTACTTTCACAGGGAAACGTCAACTTTCCCCAGTTGGGCAACCTTCCCTTTTTGATTCATCGTAGGGGGAAGTATAAGTAGCTCGATGATCCTCTTCCTCCTATTTATTTTGGTTTTCCACAAAATCCGGGAGTATAAAGTTGGACGGAAGGCTTCACACTAAGTTCATTCTTGTGTTCATTTGGCAGACTATTTAAACCGGATGTTAATGATGACGTCTATGACACAATAAACTTTTCCAATATAGGAAAGAGCCCTGCTCATAGGATCACAGGAGTCAAGGGAGGCCCACATACCTAACAGAGCAGGACATTTATTTAAATGTGCTATCGGGATTTGAAGGCAATCCAACAATATTAAAGGAATCCAGAGGAAATTTGTCGCAGCAAAAGGTTGACGAGACAAGTACAAGTTGAGCCTACCCATCCGTTGCAAAAAGTTTTCTCTAGTTATTTGCAACCTCTATTGTTAGAAAATGGGAAATTAAAGGGTACTTAGATGAAGGTCGGAACATGGAACTTTACTTCCGGGTCCATACAGGTCCGCACCGCCTACGACAAATTGGACCGGAATTATAGGCACTTTTGAAACTTCAAATTTAAAGACAAACTGCCCTGTTATTTCTCATTGTTATTCTCCAAATGACCGTTCCACTCTCCTTGTCTTGCCCACGCGGGTTTCATTCATGCTTTGATGCGGATTCTTTCAGCATGGTTGAAATATCCAAGGATATTCCAGTCCTCCTACCTGATTATTCAATCCAGTGCGTATGGATGGATCTTATTCCATATATGTAGCCTTAAACCTGCATCCCCCCACAATCATGTAATAACTTGTACAATGGTCGATGAGGGATGTTGTCAAACATGATTAGAAATCTGATGAGCTCTTTGACCAAGCTCTACTACATACGGGATCCGGGAATGAAGGGATGGCAAGGATGACACACGATTTCAGACAATATTTGAACAGTTATTCAGAACTGCATTGAATGGGCTTGATTACTATCCTGGTGATCGTGGAGGTACTATAGTCATGTCGTAATAATGAAATTGGATGAGATGAAGAGGACCTTCTAGACACTATGCTGGAGTTGGAGTTTCCTGTGTACTTACTTTTGAATTTATTTTGTATTGTCTATCTAGTCCTGTTGTATTTGTATCTTTCAGAGTGAAGTTGGAACATTCCCAAACGAGTTAATCCATTTCATTGTGTCGCTTTCAATTCAGTCCCTTTGAATAATATAGTATATTACATGTCCTTTGGAGTGAGTACTGGAGCGGGACTAAGACTATGGATTAGGTACTTTCACACAGTCATACAGAAAAGGAATTTAAAAGGGAGATAGGTACTTCACTTCCATATTCCATTTTGTTTCTCGTTACTCCCCAGTTAGAAGTGGCATGACAGTAATAAAAAGGAAAATAAATAGGACATTTTTCTTGAAAAATGAAATGTGTGTGAATCACTTCTTACATTTAATGATAACGTGTGTACATTTTCCCTACTTCTGACAAAATGAGTAAGCATTTGGTCAATATGCTTATCTAGTTATCTTATCTTATGTAATCTTATGTGATTTTGTGTGCTACTTTTAGGTGGAGTTATGGAATATTTTAGACCAGAGTACAGGGTTGTTTTGAATGAGTCATTGACTTTATGACATTGTGATAAACAAATTTCATTGATTTATACACAAGTAGCAAGCAAAACAACAGCATTAAAACGGAAGCCAAAATGTTTATCAAATTATGTTCTGATTCCAACAAAAGATGGCCAAGTAAATATTTTGCAGCAGTAGAAATCATAGATATGGATTAGCCTTTGCTTTTCAATTTAAAATGTTTTACGTGGATGAATTGAACTCTACAGATAGGAAACATTTTCCAAAAATTATGAGTGCATAGTCACTTGTCTAAATGTAGAGAATTTTCTGGCCCCTTCGCCGATATGTATATCTCTTAATTTGTCATTGTAATTAAAACAAAATGTGCAAATGCATTATTCATTAATTTTTGATTGAACTGAATGCAGTTCCAAAAACTAAAGTTAAAGTGCCAAAAATAGCACTTTTGAAGCTTGGAATCATCATCCGCTACCCACCCTACCATTTTGAAAATTAACAGTTGGCTCCAACTGGCTGAAGCTACTTCCATAACTAGAATCATGTACGCATGTAAATCAATTAAAGTCTGAAACTTACTATTTCAACTCCGGCGACCATTGTCACTGCAACCCATAATTTGAGACAGCCACAGCATGGGTCCACAGAGAGGATTCTCCTGACACAACCCATTATAGACAGATTTCTACTTTACGCTATCGTATAACTTAATTTTGAGCATTCACTTTCATTGAATTTCTGCAGTTTTTGCCAAAATTGCAAAATGAATGTCCCTGCACATTTAACTCTTCAGTTTCATACTACTCGTAAGTAATGCCCCGGAATATTAGCGAGCAAATTCCATAACTTTTTGCGGAAGCTTCATAAATGAATCCCATTTTGCACAGAGAGTGTGAGACGTAGAACAGAATTTGTACACTAATAAATAATATTTACTCATAGAAAACACATTCAGTCGGAAACAGATCAGTTCAAGCCAAGTGGCATCGTTAAACTGAACTCTGTACCAAGACCAAGCTAAACTGCTCAGGCTTGGTTAAGGAACTGACATGACTAATATTTAACTGCGATTGAAACGTGGCTGTGAAACGAAAACAAAAATAAAATTTACGTCTCTGCAGAGCCGGGGACCCAGAACAAGAATGTGCTTCCAACTCCAGAATTCAATTAGGTACATAGATACTTTTTTATTTAATATTTCATACTGCCATAAGAAAATGAACCCATAAAACGCGCAATACAATTTAACAATGAAATGGCTTATTATGCTATGCTACGTTTTCTATTTTAGATGCAGCCTAACCAAATAATTCCAGATAAATATGCATTAGTCATCTTCCGTCACCATCATACCCAATCATCATCATCACTGCCATTGCCATTGCCGATCCGTACTTTACAGCCAATGCTATTTACCCTTTTTATCATATCACGAGTGCAACAACACCAAAAAATATATATCTTGCAACAGGCTTCACTGAATTGTAACTTTCGGAGGTGGGCTCATTAGAATAGAATAAAATGGTTCATTTTAAATTTTACTAGCAGCAGCATCAAAATTACCTTACAGAATCGTTCATTTCAGAATTTCATAATGAAATAGGTAACATGTTGGTCGTACCGTATTGAAAACCCAGACCAATTTCTATTTTAAACCCCTGTCATTAAAATGCCATTATTTCGGGTTATGGGCGGTTGGTGACAATATTCCTGTGATGATGTGTGATTGTGCTTACTTTAGTACAATAATGCTTTCATATCTGTGCCCTTTTATAATATTTGATATTTGATGACTTTGACATTTTGGTTGAGTAACTTTAATGCAGGTATAGTTTGTATCTATAATTGACGGACAATGACGGAAAGTAGGTTTCTCTCTATTCATAGACTAATCGGCACTTCACTTTTCTTAACATCGTCACTCAGCAATTTACAGGACTCTTGAATCTGCAATTTTTCTCTATAGTTGGCATTTTTATAGCTAAAACTTATTGTTATTTCAAATTACAATATCCTTATGTTATAAGTGAGACACAATTTTATAAGTTTTTTTGCTGCCTTATTTATTCAGACAAACGACAGCAGGTTGTTAAGTTAGTAGTTCGTGAATGATGTGGATGTCGAATAATTTAGCATGCTACTACGGAACTACAAACCAGCAGACATTCGCACAATATTCTAGAAAATAACATTTATGAACCATTTGCTACACGCAATTTATAGGCTGTTGCACAGTTTAGAGTAACAATAGCTTACCAGACCAATACCGGCAATACCATTAATTTGATTTCATTTACTGGAATTCTACATCCATTTCCATTGAACGTTAAAATTTAAAAGATCAGGATCAGGAAGGATTATTACCTGGGAATGTCGAATGGACTGGATGTTCCATTTGCCATTCCTCTCAATTATGGTGAACTGCTGCTTACACACCTGGGTGTGCTCTGATTGATAAATAGTCGAGAACAGAATGAAAGGTTGTTGGATGGAGTTATGGATGGATTTTGGATTTGGTAATGTTATTAATTCGTAGTCGTTATTATAGATAAATATTTGCTAGCTAGGGAGGTTCATTGTGAATGAGCATATAATGAAGCATACGGATACTTTGAATGAAATTGCTTTGTCTCAGCATATTTGTCAGAAAAATAAACATTTTAAAACATATCCATGACTTTGCACATACCATCCTCCCTTCCATCAGGAATGCGTAAGTTAGCATATTTTAAGCATGTCTTCCGTCATCCTCTGACAGAAACACGAAATGGGCATAACCAGAAACAGTTAAGTTCATGACAATATGACGAGCACCAAGATTGAGATCAACTTTAAATTGACAAATAAATGTTTTAATTCATGATAACATAAAGTACAATATGATACAACATAAGTTAAGTTTACGACTAATTTTGTTTTAGAAAAACCTATTTCGAATTTACTTCTTATACTTCCTGTGTGTCACCTTTGCCCAGAAGGGCCGTGGGCTTTGAACAGTTCCTAACAGGGGCTCAATAGAGGGATTAGGATGATTGGGTGCCTCCGCAAACTCATACCGTTGCAAGAAGGAGACGAAAAACTTGAAAAGGTTTGCCTTAGCCAATATCTCACCAGCACAGATTCGCTTGCCTTCATAATTAAACATAATTATTAAGCAATGTTAATGACTTTAATTAAACTTGGCAGTGATGTTCGTTAAATTAAATCATATATATTACCTAATCCGAATGGCATAACCTTTGCTGCCTCATCTTGATTAAGCGTATTTGTCTTTGCATCAATAAATCTCTCCGGCCTGAACTCATTCGGATCGCCCCAACTTTTCTCGCTGTAGTTTGCACTGTACAGACTTATGATGCCCATAGTTCCCTGTCAAAGAGAAAATGGAAAAATAATTTATTCATAACTTTCTTCATTTCGCAATCCAATATGCATATAAATAAGAAGACTTTCTTGAGAAATATTTTTTCTACTGAGCTAGATTACTACGTGACTGCCTAGCCTTACCTTTGGAATGACACATCCGTCAACATACTCGTCCTGATTGTTCGTCCGACTGAAGAGTGGCACCACAGTTGCGTGTCTTTGAACTTCCAGCAGTACGGCTTCAGTATATGGCATCCTTGGAAAACCACAATAATTTCATAATTACCATTTGCAATTATGCATTCATCTAACACAACCTCAAAAACTAGGTCACGCGAAAAGGCTTCTCCCTTTCATTATGATATGAATATTATGCACGTGCTTGACTTCCACGTGTCGTCAATTTTGAATTTAAAAAATATCGCACAACTTGCGAGATAAATTCCCCGTATCAATGACCCATTGATATGATCCCATCATCATCAATCCCACCTTAATAAATAATTCCATACGCAATACGCAACTAGATCTGTTTAATGCGTATGTTCCATGCTTAATGCGTTTACCTATTTCTATCAAGTGTCGAGGGAAAGCCGGAAGGATCCACGATTTGATCAATTTCATCCTGGATCTTCTTCTGAATATCGGGATTGCGTAGGGTGTACAAGAAGGCAAATTCCAGGGTACTTGAAGTCGTCTCAGTCCCGGCTGGATGATGGGATCCGGATAACATCACATGAATCAAAATGGGAAGAGGAACAAACATTCAGATTAGATACCAAGTAGGGAGATAGGAGCTCTTTCCTCGTGTAAGCTGGATGTAACTTTATTTAAAGTAGGCATTTAGTGTAAATAATCGCATCATCAAAAGTAAACATCCCGAAATGTCTTCACACTTACCTAAGAAGAAGTCAAGGGCCAGAACCAGAAACTGCTCGTCTGTAAGAAGGAAAAACATTTGATATCATATGAAGGCACATGCATATGTCTTTACTAAAGCGTATAAGCATAAGGGCTGAGGAGAAATAATCATCATTAATGAACAACATCAATAATCTAAGCAACTTTCGCACTAAACTCCATCACCAGCTTCCGAACCATTTTACCTATCCAGCTTGTTCGTCCTAGATAGGTAGATATGGTCCGTTTTAGTTTTGGTAGTTTTCAAAGCATAAACGATGAGCAATAAGTACAGATATGAGCAGTTAGTCTGATACGTGAGGAAGATGGGAAGAGGAAGGGAAATATTTCGGACGAGAAAAAATTCTTTCATCCTCCCTCAACCCTGCCTTTCCAGGAGAAGTTTGTAATTTCCGTTCATTTTTCATACTTTTCCCCTTTTCTCCCAAACAATTTATATATTGCCTATACGAGAAGGGGCAATGAACGAAGGAATTTGAATGAAAGGGTCGTGAGGAACTGGAACGGATCAAAATAAAACCCGAGGAGAAAAACTTCATTCCCACGTAAAAGTGCGTATCAAAGTTATTCCGGTGAACAAACATACACACTCACGGGCATAAAAAGAGAAAGCTGATGAAAATGATTGGGAACTGGGAACCAGCAAGATAGTGAAAGGGAAAGCAGTCGACATTTTTTACTGTACAGTTGGCTTGTATTTCATACCTGTATAGAAGTTATTTTCTGTCGTGTCATGGGCATGATTGTCAATTTCCCCGAGGAAGACATCTATGAAATCTCTTTGTTCTGTTTTATAGGTTCCTTCGGCACGCCTTTGCTCCAGTAATTCCTACAGAGGAAAAAATCCAACAGAGACAACTATTCACATATAGGCTGAGTAAGTCATCGTGATATTATTCCCTGCTCATTATTACCAAATGTCATAGTTAAATCGATTAAAACTTCCTTTGAGCAGAGGTACTATCATAGAATAGAGCTAAATACTTAATACGATTTTTTTCTACAGGAGCTGAGCATATTTTTACTCTTTGCTTGATCGAGCTTTCTCTATTCTCTCTCCATTTTTACCTTAAAGAAGCCGTGCATAGCAGTCAAAAAATCTTGACGATCCTTCCCCGTCTGTGTGAATCTGGGGACGATATGTCGGAGCACGGGATAGGCCGTGATGATATCCTCCCCAACTGCCAACTTTTGTACAATGTCTGACATAAGTTTAACAAGCTTTTGAAGCTGAACATCATCATGGGAGAAGCGATAGCCTGCAATCAAGCTCCAGATAATATTGAGGGCTGAGACGGAAAAGAATTTTTTCATGTAGACTGTCGAGTCCTTTGACTCAGCAATAAGACTGTCCATCCGTGACATGAGACGCATCAGCTCCTCCTCAATGATGGCTTCCTGACTGTTGAACTTTCCAAAGCCGAAATCCCTCAGTGTTCGGATGGAGAAGCGGCGGAGCTCCTTCCAAGACTCCCCATTACCGAAGAAAACCCCTGGATAAATAGAGAGGAAGGGATTATTACGATTATGATATGAATCATATAAAGCCAAGTGCTCGTCGTAAACTGGAAATATGGACGTGGAATGTGGATATAATATGAAATGATATGATATGGGCATTTGGAGACATGGATATATCTGGGACAAGTGAAAAGGGGGATAGTTGAATGATAGCTTTATTTTTAACCGGGTATCGTATAGCATGATACCCTGTCTATTCAAGATTGGTTTACGATGAGATTCCCTAATTTTAGATCAAAGACTATATTCCCCGACTCATTCACCCTATCATATTTCCCGAAATAGAAGTAAGCAAGTATTGATTTAGGTTAGACTTTGGGTTGTTCAGTTTACTCTTGGAATTTTAGTTGGATGGGCACATACGTGCGTAAAGTAAATAATAATAGCAATAAGGGGGACTGGGGAGGGTACTGGATAACGTGCCATTTATGTATGTACAGAATGTACAATGTCGTTGAAGGAAAAATAACAGCAGAAGGTTCATTTCATTATGCCTCTAGGAGAAAGTGAAAGCTATATATAAATATATAATGCAAAATTATTTCTTACCGAGGGGCTTGCCAAAGGAGCGTTCCAAAATCCAGCCGTCCACATATCTATCCACCCAAACATCACTAACAAGAGCATCCCTTACTGCCTCCACGCCATCGAAAATTACTGCAAATTATGAGAGCCATTTTGAAATACAATATAAATTGATTGAAACATGTTTATAGAGGCGAATTATAGTTGTCCTTGTCTTTGTACTGGAGAGTTTTGCCCTCTATCTGGGTAAATAATGGAACTAGCTCCATTTCCAGCATTAACTTAAGTTAGTCATGCGATAAGTGAATGTCAAATCTAAAAATAACTTTATCTTGTATCATATACTTAAATAATAATATTTAATAGACCAAACAGACCAAATGCAACATTATACGGGATGGCACTAAAGTGCATAGCATGGACATACTTACTGTAAATTGAGGAAGTTGATAATGAGAAAAGATGAGAAATATACTGTAAAAAGTACTTATAAGTTACTTTACATCAATTCGAAGTTTCCGGTGATGCAAACTTTCTACCTAGTCCATTTTTGAATTTGGTGTATATCTAAATTAAAGTCATGGACGTTTTATTTTGCAAAAAAACTCATTTTAACGGTAATTTAAAATTTTCAGTGACCCCACCATCATAATCTCTTTACCTTTATTTGAACTTTAATTTACTTTTTCATTTCAATTTAATGTGAGTCAATGTGCCCGTGAATATTGTCATTTTGAAATGACAAAGATGACTCAATTGAATAAAAAAATCCTCACAAAAGCCAAAAGGCAGATACTGTAAAGTTAAAAATATACAACAGAAGTGAGTCGGAATAGATAGGTTTTGGTCACCCTTCTTTGCATTGATTTGCATTCATAAGGACTACTTTGAACTACTTTAGGGTAAAAGGACAAACTCATCCAAGCAAAGTCCAAGTCATATTATCACCCATTGAGATATTATAACCCATTCATAAATCACATTATGGGAAGCCTTTTTTCTGGTGTTCTCATAATAATGAGAGCGAGAACAAGAGCAATATTAAAATATAGAGAATGAAGAATAGCAAACAAACCTTGATAAGTAGCCCCAAAACTGAGACTCATTCGATGACCATATTTCTTGGAGAGCTCCTGCAGGACCACATACGGCTTCTTCCCCTTTTTCGCCTCAGCTGCAAGCTGAGGTAAGTTCCCAAGAAGTGGATACTTAAAAGGGCCTGGATTATTTATGAGACAAAAAAATGATTTAAATTATTTATCACCGGTACAGAATGGACTTGTGCTATCTCGGCCAAAAGGTTCATTATTAAAATCATACCAGGAAGGAGTTTCCCTTCAGGTTTCTCAATATTGCCCCAAGGATAGAAAAGTATTTTGCGAATAAGCCATGCCAAAAAGACCACGAAAGCTATTTCCCACAGCATTTTGAACTAGTTCACTCTTTCGCGAGAAACCAATGATTTAAAATGATAATTAAAATTAATTAATCAAATGTATGCAGCCACGGCCCTAGCGTCTTGAAAATATTTCTATGAGTCGTGTCCTGGTTAACACTCCCTAGTCCCTGTCTATCTGCCGTATGCACACAATGACCAACATTTCAAAGCTATGGTTTTGGTTCTGATTGATAAGCGCCTACATTTTATGCTAGTAAATCAGGTCATGACATGTTAATCTGGATTCCGGAGCATCAAGGTTTCCCATTCCGATTGTTTTCCAAGTTGAAATTTAACCGTTGAACCTATCGAGACACCGGGGAAGTCCATCTCATCATAATCGATGCACGAGGCGGCTTCCAATAATTGGTTCCAATTCAGCATATGCAAAAAAAGTGGAAGTAGATATCATAATTTATTGATTGGCTACTTCATGAGTGTCCGGTATAGCATGGCATATATTACAGATTATATGACTTAGGTAAATGTTTCATTCCACATTACTTTGTAGTGACAAAACCAGCGGAACAAAATCAGTCAGGCTAGGTAGGTATTGTAAAATAGAATCGGAATCAGAGTAGCCTACTTTATCCTTTGCATTGCATGATTATGTGAACTTAAAACGAAGAGATTATGAAAAAAATCAATACTATGTTAGGAATCATCGCTATCATATCATATCATATCAAAGAGAGAATGTACAAATATATTGATGACAAAATCAAAGCTTGAAATTCAATGCTTCGAAAGACTTGATTCAGTATGGATATTGTTAACTGACTATTGATTGACCACCTGGTTCTTATCTTGTCAGCTTACATGGCTCACTTATTGACACAAAATTGATTAAAATTATGGATTCGATTGAAACCAATTTGCAATATTATGTTACATTCATGTTGATCGATGATCTTTATAGGTATACAAAGTACTTATAAGTTATGTAGGTAATTGGTTTTGACATTGGAGACGGTGAGCTGAGGTATGAAGAATTGCATTTAAGTCATAGGGAATTTCCCCCGGGTGAAATCGGATGACCCGTGGAGAGTGAGGGTAAATAATGCTCCTCCTTGAAAACAGAATTGAATTATGTAGATCAGTAGTATGATATGTACCTACGTGGAAAAAATTCAATGTTAAAAGTACATGTCTTATCTTACACTTATAGCTATGATTAATTGATGAATTATTACATGCCAATTCCGTTTCAATTATGATTATGTGCTTGATAAGGACTGATGCATGTGTAACTGGCGCCTAGAGTTTTATTACGATCATTTGGAAATTCCCAAAAAATAAGAAGAAAACAATTAGTGGAGTGAGATGATCATTGACTTTAATAAGAATTACACATTCACTTTGAATAGGTCGAAATCATTTTTGAATCACAATGGAAAAAAAATATTGAACAAATAATGCTTCCTGTCGATTTTCTCACTATCTTACATAATTACATAGCTGCAGTTTACAGAGACACATATTCTTGTGAATGAATTATCAATTTATCATCAATTCAATTTAACGAGAATTGAGCAATAAATTGATGATATGTCGTAAGTATTGAAATTCAAAGCACAAAACCTCAAAGTACTTATTGTAAAAATAGAAACTGCATTCTACGTGACTAAACCAATCTTTTTGATGGGGACATGATAAGAAGCAAAAAAAAGGTTCAAAAGTTGGTAAATACGTAATGATTCGATCTGTCGATACTTGCTACTCAAATTAATCAATACTGAACATTACTTCCAACTTATAGCAAATGCTACTAAAATATATTCAAAACCACGGCCATTATGGTCTGTAATCACATGAATAACCCTGAATTATATAAATTTGAATGAGACAATTAAGAAGATTGATGTACCTAAATGCGTATTGTGTTACACACAATTTGTGTACACAAATTGACGTGCATGGGTAGTTAGTTATCTATTTAATATTTAAGTAGTTATATCGGGTAAATATAAGCAGGCATATTACTAATATAGCATACAAAAAGGCCCATTATATCAAAGGGTTGCATATTATGTTGTTGTGCATGTCAATCCAAACAAGATAAAACCTAACTCGAAGCCCCTTTATAAAGAGCATCGACATCGACAGTGAGCCATAACCTTGATTTTAACAAGAAGTGTAGCAACTCACGCACAAAATTCCTTCATAAATAGCATTTTGGGCTTTTGGGCGTTGTTTCACCGATATTTTTCGGAAACGAGTGGATATAAAAAGTTTCAAGATGAAGCCAATTGTTGATCTTTCCTACATTTGTAAGAAGTCGGGAGAGGTGACGGATGAAGACTGGGAAAATGTTGCTGACCAATTGAGAAAGGTCTTTAGCAAATTTGGCTATTGCTACCTTATCAATCATGGAGTGCCCGAAGATACGGTATGTTCATAATTAATTCAAAACACGCTTAGATAAATTTAGAGCTAGCAAGTTCATTAATGACATGACTCAATTTTATGAAAATTGTTTATATTACTTTCAAGGTTGAGAAAGTAATGAAGAATGCCGACAACTTCTTTGGTCTTGACAATGCCGTCAAGGACAAATATGTCAAGAAGGGGACATATTATGGTTATTACAGGCCAGGAGATTTACTGTAAGATGGTGAAATCTATGCTATTTATAAATTTGCAATATAAAGTAAATACACAAGTTTAACTTTAACTTCTTCCCCCATATAGAACAACCTACACAAATCATATTCTTGAATTGAGAGAAATGTGGGACGTTCCCGGAGTTGTGGGCTCCGTCCGAGCTCCAGAATACCCCGCTGAAATCCCGGAACTCAAGCCAGCCATGGAGACCCTAACCTTAGAGTGCAGGGATCTTCTCCGCAAGCTGCTACGAGCGGTGGGAAAGGCTTTGAAGTTGGAGGATGATGACTACTTGCTCAAAATCCATCAAAATGTGGAAGACGACAAAATGTTTTCGAAAAGTACCATCCGGTGCCTGTACTACCCGGCCCTTCCAGACGACCAGGAGATCCCACCCAATGGGATTAGATGCCGAGAGGTACATATATATACCTACTTATACGTAAACACATTAACTAATGCTATCAAATATTGATGGTTGCACACAGCAGCAGCCAAGCCAGAGATGATGAAACTTTTTTAATTGTACGCAATATCATCATCGCCATCATCTTGTTAGCACATCTCATACGTGTCTTCACTTTCTCCAGTCTTCATATCACGAGAATTCAGGCTAGACATGTATGTGGAAATGGGTATGCCTACCTAAACCATTTACATCACTCAGAGATTGGTTAAAAAAGGAGATGAGGGAGCTTATCTACAGGAGCAATTAATTTACGATGTGTACACCTACTTATATCAAACCTACATTTTATACAATGGAGATTCTTTCTATATCTCATCTCTGAAAATTTCAAGTGATCTATTTAATTAGGAACGGATTCTCGGAATATATTTGTGCTGGTTTGTTTGCCATCCCGCTGCTGCTGCACTGCAAATAGCTACTACTCGCTCTCATAACTACATTATTGTGCTTGCTTTTTAGTATGTAAATATGCATAGTCTAATGAAACTCTTTTTTATTATTCTCCATTGAATAGCACACGGATTATGGGACGCTCACCATGATTTTCCAAGATTCCGTTGGAGGACTTGAGGTACGAAATGCTTAATTTTAATTGTTTAAATTCTTAAGTTCTTGCATTATACGGATATAAAGTATTCATAAGATACCTACTACGCACACACATCGACATCACATAACATCCTAACGTACATTCATCATTTCTAGCCTTATGTAATTCCATACAAATATTCATTATTGCTAATTCGTAGTTTAATATCCCAACTTGCCAGTATAATTTACATTGAATTTTTTGTTTATTTTTGCAAAAAAAAAGGTTAGATCCTCTCTGAATTGCGTAATATGAGCCATTGTGAATATGTATGCACCCATCATTTTTAGACTAGCTCCATCAATAAGTGAACATGAGTTACGCATTTCGTTAGGTTTACTTGAGAAGCTGCAGTGGCGGCTTACGCAATCCCCAAATTATTAGTTTGGAATCTTTTTTGTCAATCATTAGCATTATCAAGCAAAACTGAAATGTTCCCCGTATCAGAAATGGGTACGTGCCATCGATATTTGGAAGGATTTGTTTACCGAAGTGACACGTTTGACAGATATTGATAGATTAAAATTACATCACAATTCGCTCACAATCTCTATAAATGTATATATGCCCCACTCGACTCGCCCCAAATTAAAATTCGGAGAAATCCTGGGCTGAAATTCCTGTAATTTTGAACTGAAAGGACTAGGACCTTCATACTCGAATCAAATAATTGTATTTATAATTTTCATTGCAGATGCTCCATGATGATGGGAACTGGTATGATGCAACCCCTATTAAAAATTCCATTTTGGTCAATGGAAGCGATCTACTGGGACGTTTGTCTGGGGGAGTCTTCCCTCCAATTGTAAGTTGGCTTTGACTACAGTTTACTTTCGTATCACCTTTATCACATGAACATACATACGCGTACCTACTCCACTTCAAACAAATTGTGAAATAGACTGAAACCTTTCTATTCTGCAATGCATCATTCACATCCACATCACAGATCACAATCATTTTCCTAATACAAATGACGACTTGATTGCATTTCATTCCAGATCCACCGCGTCCCCATTCCAAAAGACCATACCAGGAAGAACACGGCCCGACAAAGTATCTCCTACTTTTTAGCTCCGGATGATGACGTCCTCATCCAGCCCGTCGTGCCCAAGCAAGACATCAAAGTGAATTTTGAGGCTGTTCTTACCAGGGAGTACTATGATGCCCGAGTTGATTACAATAAATAAAAAATTCCGTTCTTGTTTCCTCTTTCCATTCAACAAAGTCACAGAGAGTGAGTGTGAGTAGGACCCTTTTGTACAATAATAGTATAGCCCAAGCATGTATTATCTAAAATGATTACCCCCATTCATTTCTCACCCTTCAATATCCCTTTCCCCTGTTGTTGGCAAAATAAAATAAAGAATTATAATCATGCTCACAATCAAAATTACTTTCTCCCGTCAAAATTTGTAGATGAGTGTCAGAGTGTCCTACATATTTCTACTAAAATGTAAATAGGTAACATGGACATATGTATTACATGGATTGTAAAAGAAAGGAATATTTTTTGGTAATGGGTTAGTTGTAATGTAATAAAGTATAAATGTACATATATCTGAACATTGGTACCTAGTACCTCTGCAACGTGTCAGAAATTTACTGCACTCCGTTAATATTATTGTTTCCATCACTCAATGGGAAATGACTTCCTTCCGTTATTTCATCACATCAACATCATCACCCACTTTTTCCCATTTCGCAGAGACATTTCCCACTGACTTCAACTGACTTGACTATATCCATTTGTTCGAGGGAAATGACAAATGCCGCAGCGTTACTTGTCTTTATCCGCATTGACTAGGTGTAAACTCCGCCCAAAAAGCCAATTGACTTGGGCTCAATGTGTTCTAGCTAGTCATACTACTACACAACATTTCAACTTCAACTTGCTCACATCACATCACACTTGGGCCATGTGTGAAATAGTAAAAAGATATATTTTTGGCGGAATGTGCCAAGCAAATTAGAGTTGGGTTGGAGGTTGAAATTGGAGTTCAAAGGCACGATGCGATTGCGAATTGCGATGTGAGTTTATCCCTGGCTTAGGTTGGGATAGGAATTATAGGATTTAGGAAATGGGAGAAAGTCGGATAATCGCATTTTGGGAAGGAAAAGAAAGTTATTCATTCTTGGATGCATTTTCCCATTAAAAAATATATATTGGCTTTACTTATATCATATGATCAGATTCAACTAATTTTTGCATTATTTTGCGAACCAAACTCAAATGAAAGAATTCCTTGAGGAGAAAGTGCGTAGCAAAATGATTGGCAATTCGCCCTTTCTCTCAAAAATTTTAACTTTCGCTGATTTTTTTTGTTGATTTTAACAAATAGCAAAGGGAAACAATCTGCATACTAAATTTTTTTTGGTAACCTCACCATCTTCAGATCGTGGTGAATAAGAGAGTGGAATGAACAGAGTGTGTAAAGCGAATCTTCCAATCTTTTAGAAAAAAACACGAGAGCGTTTGTAAACACAACCATTTCATTTTCATACTGTTGCATAATACGAGGGAAAAAATCAAAGCTACAGCCACAATGCGAATGATAAGAACAGGAACATAATATATCTAGTTCTAGACAAAAGGCCAAGGAAGGATCATTCCGTTTTTCGACTTTAAGAGTATTGCATTGCATGCATAATATATGGAAACCCGTTGTATTTTCCATGCGTACCCATTTTTCACACCCTCTCTCTCCCTCAACAGCAATCCCATCGACTCCCATGATGAAATGGATAATAATGTGCATATATTCATGTCAGTTTAGAAAGAGAGAAGGGGGAAGGGAATGGGAGCTCATTGACATGCATAAAGTGAAAGTTGCTGTATTTTATCAGCTTTTTCTTGTATCGCATCAAATCACACACTATTATGAGAATTGTTGTATATTTTATTTCTGTGAAGTAGGTATATCCAGAAATATCCAGCTAGAGAGAGTGAGGGAAAGGAGAAGGATTGACAGGATGATCGTCGCGAGGAGGAGAAAATTCTTCTTGTCTTATACATGTCCATCTATGTCTGGTTGGCTTGCTTACACTTGCCTGGAGGGGCCTTTTTTTACTTGGGAAAGGGGGAAAGGGTGATGGTGGATGGTGATATGTACTCAGTTTCTCCAAGACAAAAATGAATACTCCTTGTCAACCTAACTATCACATTTTTTCTTGTACTCTATCTATGTACAGGGGAGCCAATTTGTTTTCTAAAATGGACTCAGCTGCGACTACGTGACATTTGTTAACATTTCCAGGAAAATATACATGGGTATGTTGAATGTTATCTTGTAGATAAGAAAAGAAAATCTCAACTCCAATCCATGACGTTGGGTTGACGGATATCTTTGGTGGGGGCAGGAAACTTATCTAACCTTCAAATATTATATTCAAGTGGGGGTACAATAGATATTTGTCCAGTCAGTTTGGAGTTTGGGGAATGAGATTTCGGAATTACTTTATGTAATATGTGAAGAGGGCGGTTCGATGCAGTCGATGTCGATACGTAGCTTTATGTACTCAACTTTTGCCACAGTTCTTCATTGATTCATTACGGAGTCTACTCCACCATTATCTCTATAAATGGTACATGCTCTTCTGTCAATAAATTAAACATGAGCGTTATAAAATCCTTTTAAAGTGCTTTCTCCATGTCAAAGAGAAATAGGCAAAGGCAATCGACCATCATCTTAACCGAATCACATCACATCTCTCACCGGTTAAAAGGTGCACAGAAAATACATCTGTGTCATTAATATGTTCTTGGATTATAACATTTCAATATTAAGAACGCCAAAGGTTATGCAATATCAAAACTGTACACGTACTTATATTTTTCGTCGTTTTTAAAATTTGGGTTGAGTATGCTTTATGTGGTGGGAGAAGGTGATATGCATATTTAAAATATTTAATAAAGGATGCACATGACCTAATTCCGAATTCTACAAGAAATTTCATCCACTTACCAACATCAATTGATTCAGTATACAATGCAATAGGAACTAGTCAAGCAGTATAGGAAAATCAACTTCTTAAAAAGTACTCTTCTAATTTATAAAGTTGTAACTGTAAGTAAGCCCTCTCGACCCTATTTAGTCTAATCCCTGGATTTTAAATTCTGACTTTCCTGCAAAGCTTGAATTGATCAAGCTCAGAATTTAATCATGAGGAACAACTAGAGAAGGAGATGGCCTTCCATTTCTACTTTTGCTAATGTTAGTTCTCCTTCCTCAAATAAGCATTCAGGGATGGATGGATTCAGGTCGTTCTGAATTTTCTGCACCATCTCATCATCCTCTTTCTCATCGACATGCTCTAATACTAATATGTGCTTAAGTTACGATTAGCTCGGTAAGTAAGTCAAGTACTGAAAGTTAACGAACAACAATAATAATCAGAGCGTCTAGCTGGGTTTGGATTTGGATATTGCGTGCAGTCAATATAAACGCAAAAGTGTATTATCCTAAAACATGCATTTTACCAAACTTACTTAAGTTGAAACTTGACTTGGTTCGGTTAGAGTGTTTTTTTTCCTGCAAAATACGGTTACCTTTTTGAATTTCCATAGCTGGTTAAAGAAAGTGCACTGGTTAGAACTGGATTGGATTGAATATGTCGGAGGAGGGATTTTGTGGGATATATAAAAATATACCTAAGTATAGAAAACCCAGACGGATATACATATCATGAAAACAAAATTTTGCTTGCAAATAATACTAGAGGAAAAGTGATTTTTTTTTCGTCATCCGCTCAACCGACCGACTTTTTCTTTCATACTTACTTGCACACACAAGTTCAGTGAAGCATTAGGTGAAGTGGTTAGGACCCACAGACATTCCCTTTAGTCGACTTATCCAACGGATTCCACTCACTCCAACTTCGTCAATAAGGGGAGAAAGCAGGGGAAAAAAGAAAGTATCTTCCCAAGTCATATATGCAGATTGTATGAATGTATGTCTTGTGCCATACCATATAATGGAACATGTCTTATAATAAAATAGGGTTAAGGTAAACATAGTAGTTTTATGTACATACCTATTTGATATAGAACTAGTATCTACATGGATGGATTACAGATATACATTTCTCATTCAGAAGAAAAAAAAATGTGTCTATTATTCATGTTATCGTGTGAATAAAAGCCACAAAGTGCTCATCGATTTGATTACTTGATTTTTTGGTTGGGTGAAGATCTTTGGATTTTATCATGCGTGATTAATGCCTCAAGTGTGCAAATGAACGATATTTATTACAGGGGAGGATAGATGTAGAAAGAAGAATAAAGGGAAGGGAAAATTGAGCGAACTCCCAAACGTTTACCTATTTGTTTGCATTGTAATGTATAATGAATTGGAGAAAAATAAAATAATGCAGGTACGAATACAAATTGGCTGATTATAAGATTTCGTAATTGGCAACCTTGTACGTTCACTGTAGTGGATAACTTGCATTTTACTCGGTTCAGTAAAATTGACTGAAATTAGAAAGCTGATTTGTCCCGACAATAACAAAATAAGTGCGCTATGCCGCTTTTAGAACCCACTTTCCAAGAACCCACTTTCAGTTAAGTTTATCCAAAATAAGGTAAAGTACCCGTGAATCTTTTTCTATGCATAGATAGGTAATATTGGGAAGTGTATTACAGCGAAAATATTTGCACATTCAATCCAAATTCCGGGATTTGCTACTATGTAGATAATATATAAGCAATTCAATGAAGAGCCATCGTGTATCGGAACAGCTTTCACTTCCAGGTTTACTTTGTCTGTTCCCAATTTTACTTATTTTAGTATGAAAACAGGGGTGATGCCGGCCGACAATATGCATTATGCATGTTCTATTCTGATTCCGAATTAAATCGATAAGTAAATATTAGGGAGATTGGTATTCCGCCAAAATCAAAGGATTAATTTAGCATGAAGTTGGCTTAGCTGGTTCAGCCATTGTTTACTTTCCCCGGAAACATTATTTAGATTGATGTTGGGGCAGCTAGAGGAGCACAATAGCAAAAAAATGCATTATTATTATTAGGTATCTCCACATAATATGTTTGGGGAACCCATTTTTTTACTATCTATTTATATACATACCTACGTACACATGTGCTCAAATATAAGAGTAAAAACAATGCAAATGATACTCCATCTGATTAATTATTTTATCTATTACTTCTGCCGCCTTTTATAATTATGAGGTGTTCCTCAAAATACCATTTACACAATACTTTTAAATGCATGCTAAACCATCCTGATCTGAAAATGAAAGTGTAAATCTCGATCGATGAAATATTTGAAGCGTAAGTTACAGTACAGACACATGCCGTCGTCATCTCCATCCATCCTTCAAATCAAATTCGGTTCCTTCTTCGCCGAGAAAAAAAAGGATATATTTAGCAATGATGCGGAAAGGAATATTTAATCCTCCACTTAAACATGGTTGGATTCCCTCGGATTGGGTCTTGAATGAAAGAATGGCGAACAGGCACGCTGGAGAAAGACGCGATGATCCCTATTTGAAGTTCACAGAGCACGTCTTGAACAGACATTTACCTTTGAACAGCCTACGCACTTCCACCTACGTACGCCTCAAATAGATAAAAGTACTTAATTGTGTACACAAAAAGATTGAATAAACTTTCTATTCTTATCTGTCTTGATCTTCGCCTTATGTCATATCCTTCTTGTACCTTCTAAAAAGTACGCATTTTAATGGGACAATAGAAATGTTCAAAATGCGTGTTGACAAATGTCTTCTTCATGAGCTACGACAAAAAGGTTTGACATTTTTGTGCAAAGATATAATGACAGTTCGTGTAAATATCATAATTCAGTGAATTGAATTGCACAACTTTTTACAGTTTCATTGTGCCAATGATGTCCTTGAGATCTTTGGAAATTTGATCACATCCGGTATCTGTCTACTTATTATACATTTTCACATCCAATTTTTTTAAAAAGTACCTCAAACCTCAACGAACTAGTATAAAAATTACGCAATTGGCAATGTTACTTTCTCTTCTGAAGGAGTTTTCATTTTCATTTCCATTTTCGCATTCGCCCAAAAAAAAATCTCACCCTTCACCATAATAATACATGTTAAACATCTTTACATTGGGATTGGAAATCAATCCAGCAGAAGTATATTAATGGCATTCTATCAGGAGCAAGCACTATCTATATGTAATATCATTTATGTACCATGACAGGAAATGGACACGCACTTCCATATTTACGTTCATTGTTCCTATTCTGTGGAGATATCAGTGTGTCCTATTCAACTCTAATTCTCTATCATCTTTGAAGCGGGAATGTTCCGTAAAATCCTGTTGGGGGAAAGATGACGAATAGTACTTTTATATAGTTCTCAGTTCTCTTTCTTCATTGAATATTATCAAGTCTGCCTTACAGCATAAGATCTCCGTTTGATCTTTCGACCAGTTCCGGCTTCCTAAAGAAGATATATATATGATATGAGGAAGTATGAGAGAGGGAGAAGGACAAAACCAGAACAGCAGGGAGGGATTTTTTTTTGTGAGTGGACAAAGGGGCTAAATTGCCTTCTTTGGGTTTTATCGTTAAACTCCAAATATAAACCGACAACTAAACCTACTTCTATGCTTTGGCTAACAACAGCATCCTTATATTTCTAAGTTGATATTTTTACCATCTCATTGTAGTGCGTCTGGTAAAAATAAATTCAGCTTTTATTCTTAGTTACTGAAAGAAACTCATATAAACATATTAAGATATAATTTAAAGGAAATAGTACAGGGCACCAGCAACGATCTAAAGGAAAATTCTATTTTTGTCCTCGTTTTTCCCACTAAATGATTTAAATGATCCAAACCCAAGCATGTCATGAAAAATGTGATATTCAATTCCACATTCAAGCTGACTTTCTTCTTCTGTTGCCTCTTCAATCGTATATTTGCAATGAGAGTAAAAATTGCTGCAGTTGCTGAATTTGAAGAAAATTAGAACATAAAACTACTTTTCGCAATATGTACGTAGGGTAAACTGCAATTGTTGTGAAATAACAATAAAACTCCCCCTTTTATTATTTGTCCACAAGATTCGATTAGTATTTCCTTCCACTTTTCAATTAGGATTTTTGTCAATGCCCAATGTCTGTTTCATAAGACGTCTCATATAACACAAAAGTGAATGACTTCTCTGAAATGAAATAAAAATGCAATTTCCTTCCCCCAAACAAGGATTTACAGATGGGGGAGTCACTGCCCTCGTAACAATAAAAACCGGAAGAAGATTACCCAGAATTTCAGTGCAAGCAATGTGAGTGCTGGCTGACAATAAGTGGGACAAGTTGGAAGAGAAAATTCCTTCGTGGAAAACTTATTTCAATTTGCTTATGTAGGTATGTAGGTACATAGTTTGGTAAATATTTATGTCCGCTCATAGTCATGAAGCCATTTAGAAAATAGTCTTAAGCGAAATATGAATTATGTCTGGACTATCTGTATATTGCAATTTGCAAGTAATATCATATATGATATGAATTTATCATCATATGCATGCATACACGTATGTAGGTGCCTACTTAACAAACACTGATATCACTTGACAATTTTTGGGCTACTGGCATAATTTATTTTTGTTTTTCCATCCAAGACGCTTACGTAAGAAAGTGAAAGTCTTTTCGTGTATGAGTCAGTAGACTGTGATGAAAATATACTCACTATTTGGTCGTGTTCTTCATATTAATTTAGAATTGAAATAAACAACTCCTTTCTATGAAATTGTTGATTTCACAGTTTCACACATGGATCAGGTGGTGCAGTGAACTGGACGACAAAGATGAGTCCTTCCGGATATTTCATACAAAGTAGCATCATTATTTACATTAACAACATTCTTAGAAAATTATTATTAAAAATGGAGAAGATGCAAATATTAGAGAATAGAAGTTACTGTCCATAACTGCTTATGAGATCTGATCTCTATGAGAATCATGTCATGCATCATTTGCCATACTTTGAGAGGTTCTCTGACTGAACAAATGCAAGTGATTGTTACCCTTTTCATATAACATACCTATGTTAGGCATCGAGAACTTTCATTAGATGGGTAGAAATTGCATTCCAAAAGCCAAGTGGGAGGAAGGGCAAAGAGAACATACGCATAAGACCCTCTTGCATACTTTCACTGGAAACAGAATTTTTGTTTCTTCGGATTCAAATCAGAAAGAACTCCTGTGCCCGCCCGCATTCATCATCGTATGTTTTACAATTCAGACTTGCAACAGGCTTTTAATCTAAAGTCTAAGGCCTTGTACTTTGATTCCATTTCCTTTTGATTAGGTAGAGTGAAGATCCTTTGAGCATCCAAGCCCCACACTGGTTTTATTAATGCAACTTTCAATATAATACTCAAGCTGAAGATGAGATGGAGTGCAAATAAGTGTCCAATTATTATCAAGAAGTTAGTAATTCAAAATATCTTTAATTTGATCTATCTCTCTTGTAGAAAATGAGAAAACTTTGAAGATTTTCAAGTGACTCTGCAGGCAACTTTAATATATATGCAACCATTTTTAATTAGGTGGGTACTGAAGAGGACCTACAGATTTGATTATGAATTTAACAAGACATTATCATATACATACCTGCCAATATACGAATATATAAATGATATTATCCCTAGTTTTAATCTAAATCAGCTTTAATAATAGTTTAGGATGCAAATAATGTCTTTCTCAGAAACTTCCAGTCTAATTTAAAATGGTTGCATTTACATAGTCATTCCAAAATATACAGATTGCAATATCCAAGGATGAAGGAAATATGCATTCTAAATGTAGTTTGTCCTTTATATTTTTACTTCAATATGCCTCCTGCATAAAATTCTGTAAACTCCACTTCTCGTTTCACTTATCATCTTTGTTTCATTCGCTTTTATACTTCCTGTCATATACTTAATGCACTACTGAGCATTGAAGGCCATGAACAGTTTCGTTACTTTATACATGACATGGGCTATTTCGATGCATTTTATATTGCCACTTGCCATAGCGCTCTTCTATCTTCCATGTCATGTACCTAATTCCATAGTGCATCCTGAATGCATGCCTAAAAGCCAAAAACCACCAACACTACATTACCGGAGTCATCCGCCAGGAACATTACTGCAAGAGGGAAAGCAACCTCCTCGAGCTGAGTTTTTCGACTTTCTAAACCAAAAAGGAAAAGCGATTTACTTTCTTTCTTTCTATAAAATCCTTTTAGCTTGCTATTTTACATAAATGGAGTTGAATGAGGATCTCAATCCCTTGCTACAACTTCTCTTCATCTTGGCCAACATTTAGCAAGTACCGTAAAACCCCAGACCATACCATACCAGACAGACCGAGACTGGGTTTGGCCACGACGGAATGAAAGTAACAATAGCGGCTTAGTCATTATCATAGATTTTTAATGAGCCCTCTTTGTCTTTTTTATACTTTCTCTCCCCCAAGAAGTTTCCTGTCGTTTCATTAAAAATACAAAGGAGACTCCTTTTGAGAAAGAGTTGAAGGAGGACAAACGCAGTTTTTTTTCTATGGATTGTACTTCAAACTTGACTGCATCCATGGTGGTTAATAATACTTATGTAGAAAGGAAAGGAGCTAAAAGGAAAAATTGGAAGGGGAACGTAGTCGCGTATAATGGATGGGGTCGAAGTAATATTTTATTGTAAAAGTCGGGGAATTGTCATTATGCATAAAGCAATATGGCACATTTGAATGGGTATTATGGCTTCAGTTCAATCTTGATGGTAATTCAATGTAGAAGTGAATAATAATTCTACCATTTAAACTCATATAGAGCTAATTAATTGATTACCAAAAATTCTATCGCAATTAAAGGGATATGTCAATGATAAGTAAATATCGTAACTTTCACCTTCTTTTGAAAATCCGAAGCTGTTGTGCATGAATAAATTCATGTGCAAACGTTATTTACGTGACTATAAAAATGCAAGTTAGTGAATATATTTGAGAAGCTGACACATACACATTGCATGGATGATTGAATAAAAAAGTTGTTCCTTCTTTTTTGGTACACATTTTCAGCTTCCCTTTGGCGGACTTCCCTTTCAACTTCCTCCCTCCCTGCACCAAATCCCCAATAATTGAGCGATGATATTTATCAGGTTGACAATTTTATTTGGGTTTGCCAATAAAATGTGGGAAAGTGTGTTATGTGGTAGCAAATCAACTTAACAATATTTGCATGTGCAGTGCAACCTGCTACACAGAGCGTGACAGAGAATTACAGTAAAAGTCTGAAAATAGTTTTTTTTTCTCAGAAAACCCATTTTCCCTTCCAAGGATTCCCTATGCTCATTTCTAAACTTGTCATCTTAAAATGTCTACATCTCCGTACATGGCCCATTCACAAATATCTAGGCTGACTATGAATGGTTAACATTTAAGCTATTACAGTATATACTCAATGCTGTCGATAAACATGGTACTTTTGGATTTCAAATACTGTCATTTATCAAGCATCTACGAGCCCGAGTATGCGATTTCCCAATTTTTTGACATGAATATAATGATGTTGGTAGATAGAAAAGCCTACAAAGTCAAACCATTTCCTTTTCTTTAAGCTTGTTTTTAATAGAATATATTTTTTCCAGGAATATGGCCAGGAAATGCATACAAAACTATGTTTGCATAGGGTTGTTATTCATATATATATATATTTTTGATATTTCCCTCCACATCAACAAGATAAATATTGCAATGCAAATATTTATTTTTTCTTTCTCATGGTGGCCGTGCCACCCATCAAAATGGTTTACTTTTTGGGATGCAAATTCTTATGTGGGCTGATTAAATGGATATGTAGCATATACTTGTAATGGGATGATGGGCCGTAATTATGAAGTTTAACTGATGCTTACAAAGGCTGACTAAAAGTAGAAATATAAAATTCGTAAAATAAAGCATAAATCGCTATCCAAAATTGAAACACGTTCTTAACATTACAACCGACGTGTGGAGGCTGAGAATAGAAGCGATCCTATTTTAATTATAGAATTGCCAATGAAGTCTTTCTTCTCCGTTACAAACGGGATAATAATAGCATCCCATTCCTGATACGTCATTATCATTAGAATATAAACTGGATCTTTGACGTAGGTACTTGCTCTTTGCTGGATAGAAAATGTTTCAAAGAATAGTATCCATTCATTGTTAAAATAGTAGGATAAGTATATATTAGGTGAATGTTGTTTTATCATTATTTCCTTGAATGAAAAGCCCGAGCGGGAGGTACCTTTCCACATAAATACATCATCAACACCTTAATTTACTTACTCTAATTAAGAAACATGTTATCCACCCATCCAATCCCGGAAATTACTGGTATGCGCATATAGCCCATTGCATTCGAACAAAGCGGGAGCTGGGACCAGTGAAAAGAGGAGAAAACAGTTTTGGAGAAAATTTGGATTGGGATTGGAGTGAGCTTTGCTTGGAAAGCCAAGCCATTATCATTATCAAACTGTTGTTCGGTTGGTTACCTGATTATAACAATGACGATGCTGATGATGATAATATGATGCAACGAAACGGAATTAAAGCTCAGTTGAATCAACACCAAACCATCCCATACCATATCATACCACCAGATTTCCGAGTGAAAGTTGCTGAGATATCCTGATATTCCCCTGATAGTATATAAGTATATGGAGTATTCACACAATATGGTACATTCAGCTCAGCTCATTCCTTTTTCAGGACTCTTTTTGAAGGTGGAAATTGAAAGGAAATGGAATTTCCCTTTATTTATCATTACGCGGCTGTTGCAGCTAGTAAAGTATTAAGGAGGGAGACAGTTGCTCTGAGTTAAAAGGGTACAGAACAGAAATAGAAATGTCATCTATTTCGTCGTCATTTTCACCTTCTTTGTACTCCACGATATCTTCGCAGCTGTGTAGTCACTTGGATTGTGGGAGTTGAGGAAGAAAAGGAGAAAGAAATCTCATCGCTTTCTCCCAACTTATATTGTGGCTCCGGTAACAGAAATACAAATACATAATAGACTTCTATTCTATGGTGGCGTCATTCGATTCGATTCCTTATTATTAATGCATATATGCGTTAGAGACAAAAAAGCTCAAATTCTTCCTTGGAGAAAGTATGAAAGAAATCCCCGAAACAATATAGGGAACTCGACGAAGGGAGTATTTATATTATGAAATATTTTCCTCTGTCCTGGGCCCATTGTCACCTTTAATCATTGTGAATTCTTTCATTTTTGCAAACAGATTTTGAAAAATGTTTGCCGATCTGGGGTGAGGGAAGAGGTGAAGACGGTTGACTTCAGCATCTGCCTTTTGTCATCCTTTTCTTCGGGACAAAAATAAGCCCAGGGATAAATAGACAAAAGAGGGTCAAAATTCCAGATGATCAAAAATATAAGAAATAGAAAAAGGAAAGGAGCAACACATTTTTTCCTTAAGAATTTATTTACGGCGAGAGTTCGGTTGTTATCAGACTATGGGACTATAAATGCTTTATTCATTATTATGTAAAAGTATTTGATCTCACATTTTGATAGCTCCTTTCTTTTATCCCACACATGTGAGTATTTGAACTATGTGTGAATATATAAAAGTCTTAAATTCCTTCGGCTCTTTTTTATCTGACACGTAATAAAATGCTTAACTTGCATTGTTGGGTGTTAGGTTTGACTTGGGTGAAAAACAGGTTGATAGTTCCGAAAATTTTCAATGAAGATTATTATGCATTTCACCTTCTCTCTTACTATTTCAAACTATTCAAACTTGGGTCTAGCATAAGTTGAGCTAGGGAAAAAGCAATATATAAATTTTTCCTTTCTTTAAAGAAGGGAGAATTTTTAGAATCTCTGCCATTTCTGTTTTCCCTTGCCAATCTTCTCTGTCTTCCGTCTGGGACTGTCACATGTTGGATGGGGGTTGGGAGTTTGACTTTTCTAGTTGATTACTTGAGAATCCCCCTCTGCTGACGAAAACCTGTCCTCTTGCGAGATTAATAAAATTCCTTTGTAAAAAATACATTAAAAGAATATTTAAAACTAGGCCGAATCGTTCTTAGAATGCTTTACATAATACTGAACATACAATATCATCCTTTGCTTTTGTTTTATGTACTTGAGAGAGAATTAAAAAATCCACACCGACTTAATTAAATAAAGCTGGTTCACAAAAACGGGGGCGAGGGAAATTCATGCCGGACTTCATTCCCTGCCATGTATAACTGGGTGGGGAAAGCTCGGGAGAATCTTTAAATGAAATATATTGTCAACAGAACAATGAACAATGTTGAGTTTTAAATTATCTGCCTGGTTAACTAGAGTAGAATGGATTTGGAATGGAAGTAGGTGGTGGGGAAGGACACACACGAGTAAATACCGTACCTACGTTTTTCTAAAAAAATAAGATATGATATGATGCCTGATGCTCCCCCGGTTCATTATAATAAAAGGAATGGGAAAATGAAGCTATTATATTTCTGTGAGGTTTGTTGATCCAACTCATAAAGGTTGACGCTGGCTCACTGCGTCCTCCTGGATTTCATAAACTATTTCCACATGGAGTCTGAGAGAGCTCATAATAATCATCACATTTGCCATCATCAAAATGAATGCTTTTCTCCTTCTTTGGAATGAATGCATCCTCCACATCCCAACATCCCAGCCAGGGAAGATTTAACCATTCTGGTTCCTTTCTCCTACTTTTCCTTGAGTAAGAAAAAAGGATATCGGAGAAGAAGGGGAATTATTATTATTATGAATTCCTTTGTAGCTACCTATATGGCTTTCAGTTATTTCCATCCTTAAACATATGCTGCCATGCCGGTGGTGCGATTTGGATGGGATGCTTTTTTATCTTGGATAAGAAGGGATATTTGACCAACACGACCCATCGTTTTCCCTAATGCCTGGTTTTTATGATATTACACTGCTATCATATAATACTTACATCCATTTCATTGCCATCATGCTACTGGAATCCGGCACAAGGCACAATCATGTCTCATTTTACCTTGACACATCGAGATATATTTTTGAGATATGATATTGATATCATCTTGGAATACATACCTGGACCAAAGAGAGTTCCAAAAATAGTTCTTAACGTTAATATTTCTTATCATGTACGCGGTATCAGAGTATCATGCATTGCAGTTTCTTCTGGTTGCAGGCTTATCGAAGCAAGTGATGATAAAAAGCGAATAAAAGAGAGCACAAAGAAATCTACATAAATCCTTGATGAAATCCTACCTCAGTTACAACTAATTTCTCCAAAGAGCCGCTAAGAATTTGAAAGTAAAGTGGTAATCATTGCGATATACTGATGAACTAGCATTGACAATGTGCCTACCCAAATATATGTGAATTTCCTGTTGTTTGCATTATAACACCTCGTTACCATTTCCTTGTGTGAACTTGGTACCAAAAGGTGAAAGCATTTTGGTAGAATGGTCGCCCGTGGGTTCGGTGACAGCATCGGTGACAGCATTGGTGACAGCATCGGTGACAGCATTGGTGACAGCATCGGGGTGACAGCATTGGTGACAGCATCGGTGACAGCATCGGTGACAGCATCGGTGACAGCATCGGTGACAGCATCGGTGACAGCAGTCCCTTGTTGCTGATTGTCAGTTAATAAGGAGAAGATGAGTAACACCTTGATCACGAAGAAAACAAAACAACAACAGAAACATGGAAATTAATTAACGTCTTGGCGTTCTTACACTACGTAGATGAAGATGATAGCCAAGGCTGAAAACCTGGAACAATGCGGAAGTGTAGCAATTCCGAATTCCTCTACTGGTGGAATGCGACTGAATGGAAATGTTTACGATGCCATTTGCACCGGTCAGACAGAGATTCCTCAGTCGGAGGAACAAAAAAGAAAACAAAATGAATGGCAGATGAAATGAAATGATAGTGCAAAGTCATTAATGACATACGAAGATATAAAAATCACGTTCTGGATTCTACTTTTGTGATATAACCTTGGTGGAGCACATCCCTGAAGTTAAGCAAACTGGAAACACATGGTTTCACATTAATTTCTGTGCATAAAATAACCAGTAATATTTATACTGGCTATTTTATGATTTCCGTTAATATATGCTGGGTTGGTTTGCCATTTGATGCTAACGGCCCGACGGAAAAGCTACCTGTAGATACATGAATGGATCCTGCTTTAAAACCATGTAGAAATCTCTCTTCTCCAGTAATTAATCATAACCATAATTGTTTATGATTGGAATCAAAAACAAACAATCAACAAAATCAAACAATCATCAAAGTCAGACAATCATCAAAAGCAAGCAATCATCAAAATATATCTATCCGTGGCCAAATGCAATCCAATATTTAATGCAAATGCGGATGTGTCTCCATCACTCACTCTCATTTATACGCAACATTCTCCCCCCCATGTTCCCATACGGGAACATCAACGCGCAATCCCTATCCTTAAACTCTGTCTACTATCAACTGACAAGGCAAATTCCAATGATATCCACTTACGATATTATTTACAAACAGAGAAGATAGAGAAAACGAGAGCCCACTGTGGCTGTAATAGAGGACTGTATTACTACTTAGGTTGGATGTTATCCGATCGGCGAGACCAATATTTCAGAAGGCATATTCCGAAAGAAATAAATTAAAAGAGAAAATCTGAGTTGTAAATCTCGTGAAAAAAGTATAGCAGAGACGCTTGGGATCGAACCAAGCGACGAAAGGTAAACGCCCTCACGCTCAAACCATTGAGCCACTACTGCTACTCATTTCACGAGTCATAAATATCAATTACTGCTTTAGCTGAGCTCTCCCACTCACTCTCATTTATCCGTAACAAACACATTTTGATCGACGACCGACTAGAGATTCATCAGTCGACCGTGGAACAAACACATTTTGATCGACGAC
>JAQIXQ010000356.1:0-33326 GCA_034700485.1 Pseudosinella alba | reverse complement strand
GAGGGGGAAGCGATGGGATGAACTGATAAGATCCCCTAAGGTAAAAGGCAGACGATAAATTACCTGCCCTGCCTACAGAACTTTTGCCCTGATGGATATACTTTTGAAAGCTTTAATGTACCTATAAGTACTTTATGTAGGAGACCAAGTTGAGTCTGACAATCTCTGGGTCTGGCCCTCTGGCTGGGAGGAAATTTCTAGTTTTCTCTCGCGCTGTGGGAGTTTTTGGGAGGATGTGCCAACTGCTAACTCTAACTGCCAAGCCAAGTTCTGCTCTGACTCTGACTGTTTTTTCCCGTTGCCCTTTGGTCGTATTCCAATCCAAACTCCAAGTTTTTAACACTATCGATGAGACAAAGTTGCAGAGGGAAAGGGTGTGAGGTGAGATGAGATGAGATCGATGAGTATGAAATGAAATGAACGCGACGGGAGGAGAGAAAAATAATTTTATTTGAAGCCGAATTCTCTGTAGCCATATTTGTAGTTTGTCCTAAGTCAAGTCGAAGGCTGTAGGTATTAATGAACAAAGGAAGAGGAAATTCCTCTAAATGAGCTGGGGTGGATTTAAATTAATTGTGATCAATGACCATTTTTTGTTCATTGCGCTGAGATGAACTGATGATGGTAATATTTTGTTCTCGTTTTCATTGGATTTGATTACGTTGATGTCTATTTGATCATGCTGATGATTGACGTTGAGGAGCTTCCGCTTTACTTTTTGGTAGCCAAAAAAAACCTCTTTTACTGATTTCTTCAAATAAGAATATACTTTTCCAGTACATACCCCAAATTTGCAGTGTAAAAGTGTAAAAGAAAGTGTGTCGATGAAAATGAGGTTAATTGCTAATACAATTAACAGATTTTCACTGAATTCTCTCTTATGCTCTCTTCTCTCTGCGATCTATTCTGCAGAAGGAACTGATTGGATTCTAGGGATGGGAAAGTTAATTTGGGAGTTCATAAAACGGCTGGCAGAACATGGGTTTTGATCTGATAGAATTTTATTTCGATTTGCATGAATTTAAATTAGCCCAAATTACTCAAAGGAATAAACTAGAGCATACAGAAAAACACTGATTGGACTGGTATGATTTATTAGGGAGCTTAAAACGTAGTTATGTTTTCCAAAAGTGTGCTGTCTGTCTGTCTGTCTGTCTGTCTGTCTGTCTGTGAGCGTTATATAGTATTGTCTTCATTTTTTGACCAATTTTTGCAATTGCATTAAACCTTATAAGCTCGATCTGATCACCCTACAGGAATTTACATGGACGCCGGCTATATATTTTTTAGTCTACTGCGTTCATTTATTGGTCAAAAGATCATCGATGATGATGTTCTTGTGATATAATATGTCAATTTGTAACTTTTAGCTCCGTAACCTACAGTTCGTTATATTGTAATAATAAATTGATTTTTATCATATTATACTTTTTTCTTTTGATTGTCTGATTAATTTTACTTTTCCTAATACAAGGGAAAATAGGGGAAAATACATATCTGAATGGGCAGAGTAGATAAGGAAAATTTGAAATTAATGTCTATTAAGCTAGCATAATCACAAATTGTGATTCACAATCCGAACTGAACCTATTTACATTTGAAAATTCAAAATCACAATTCGAAATTTCCAAACTTGCCTTCCAGTTTAGCTGATTAATTGTAATTTAGATACTGCATTTTGCTATCTAATCTAGCTATAATTTCCTGGTAAATAATCCTACTCTATTGAAAGCTTGCCTTGCCTGAGGCAAGTTGCCTCTAGTTGAAGGGGCATCTCATTTTGCCCCAGATGCTAGCCACAAGTACCTTGTCTTTTCCCCAGGGGTAATTAGTGAATACCTGGCATTTTATTATCATTGGAGAATATTAATAAAAATTATTCGTTGGATTACATAGTTAGGAATGGATAAAACAAGAACTCAATTTTAAGCTTGGTTAAAACATGTCCTTATGTATTAAAAATATTATTAGCATTATTTCCTAGATTGGTTGGTAGATAATTATTCGATGGTGTAGGTATTTAATGAAACCTTTAAGTCGAACTTCACATAAGTCGAATCATGACTTCATCTATTGTATAGAGATTAAAACTGTTTAAGAGCAATTACTTTTACTGCTTTGATGTCATCATCGCCATCAGTTGATGTCATCATCACAGCCATCATCAAGGGAAAGTTCCACTTTCCAACAAAAGTTTCTTGTATGGAGATGAGATGAGAATGAGATGCCAATTTTGCTGAAGGGTCTCCAATTAACATATTGCAGCTTGACTTCCAAGTGGAATCTTACGTAGTTTTAATTTTATTAGTCACATAAAAATTTAAGCATTTCAAAAGGTTCCAGAGTACGATCCATCCATGGCTAGTATTTAAGTATGGATAAGTAAAAGTACTTGGAATGTACTGGAAACAGCAATTAATTGTAGTATTAATCATTTGGTGATGATAACATAAACAGTACTTAAAATGCTTATTTAACCCAGCTGCCTGTACCTAGTTTACCCACTGATCCATTAAAACTAAGCTCCTTTAAGTAGTTCTTAGAAGGAAAATGTTATTTTTTTATGAATTGCCGAGATTTTCTGGGAGAAAAGGCGATTGCCATTCCCAGAATGGAAATATGCTTACGAATTCAGAAGCAGGCAGGGAGCAGTTCTCAAATTCTCAAATATCATATCGAATTAAAATAGTCGTTTAACGTGACTTTTACACTGCGTGTTAGTTCAGTTCAGATTACAGAAAAAACATCGGTCTCGGATTACATTGTGACTTTACTTAATCATAATCGCATCCATATTGAAAGTTTACAATATGGACACAAGTCTTAATTTTTATCTCTTCTGTCATGACGTGTGTGTGCATTTTGAGTCATGGATTCCGGACAGTTAACTGGCTTGGGTCTAATCTCAAGTATAAGCAAAAAAATGACATTTTGGAATGTCTATGTCTCTATCAGAATATGATAAGATTGACATATTTAAGTGAGGAGTCAATAGCCTCATGGAAATCAGGTATCCAAAAATCAATTCAAAATTACTTACAAGACAAGACACTTATAATTTAAAAAAAATAGCATAAATTATCCAGCTAATTATTTCTCCAGTAAAGTTAAGCGGATTGATGGATTGTGAAATTCAATTTTCATTTTGCTCATTGCATGTATTGCATTGCATTCCAAATTGATATAACAATTACGCAAGTAAAAGCGGCTTTGTGCGATTGAAGAAAGGAGCGCGCTAAATTAGGTAATGTTTTTTACATTAGATTACGTAGGCAAGCGTTGCGCAACTAGATTTTTATTGCATGATGTCATATTCCACATGCATTGATCGTGTGCGAAATAAATAGGTAATAAATAAATTAAGCTTCCCACGGTTATGTCATGTCATATGTCATGCACACTGTCATGCAAATCCTTTATCAATGTTACGTAATGTATGTGGGTAAGTACTCTACTGTCCACGTAGTATAGTACTTACTTCATTTTTTTTATCAGTGACACGTACAATAAGATTCACCTTAAAGTAGATAGTCAAAACTCAAAACGCGCAACCCAAAGAGAAGTAAAACAGTCAAATCATATCCTCAATCCTCAACATTCTTACCGTTGCGCGTTGGAGTTTTCTTTTTGCATAGGTATCTAACTAAGGACTTAAATATAATCTACATTAAGTTAAATACTCCGTTAACGATTCTAACTAATATAATTTATGCTGTATCTACTAAATATTTTCAATTCATTACCAGTCAACATTATTCATTTCATAGAGCCAGAGCCAAAATAGTGACAGTTGTCATTCTCTCATTGTTCTAATTGCAAGTTTTAACTGCATACTTTTATATATAGTAGGTACTTATCCTATGTTATTGGCTATTGGCATATTTTTTAAAACTTTGTGATACAGTAATGGCAAGGGTTGTAATAATGATAAATTTCGAACAATAAAACATTGACAGGAACTATATAATAATATGCAAAAGGCTAAAGAATAGTATCGGGAATAGGTATGTATAATTAATGACGAATAGGAAGAAGGGCTCACAAATGAAAAGTTATGCTGAGCTATGAAGACAAAGGTAAAGGCAAGCTGGCTCGGCTAGGCTAATATGCATGAGAATGGTGGAATGGAGGGATCCGAGGGATTCGCATTTTCTCTATTGTTAGAATTTAACTTTAAAAGTTCATAAGCCCATATTACATTTTTATATATGATTACTTTTCTACAATGTACAATGTAGAAACATTGTATTGGTCTATATGGCCGCTGCGTTCATTAGGGTTGAAATGATGATGACATTACTCTACGTGTTATAAAGAGAAGGGGGCTAATTCATCAGCATCTACGAAACCAATGTTGAATGTAACATACGAATATGAACCAAGAGAATCTGGCAGAGTTAGATAGAGAGCCAGACACAAACCAGCAACTTTGTTAGTGGCAAATTGGTACTATGTAGTAAATGTGGAGTGGTTCGTTTGCCACTGCCAGTCTGAAGTCTGAACTGAACTGAACTGAACTATGAAATCAAGTTATATATCTGAAAACATTGTTGGGTTCTTATCTTACTTACTCTTGTCATGATGGCATGGCCTGGCATGGCATGAAAATAATATATGCATTCATGTAACAGAATGAAGTTGGCAAAACATGAACATGAGCTGAGAATGTAAGGGAAATAAGGAAATGGATTGAGTTGAGTTCGTGCAATTCGTATATCGTGGTATAATATGTGTGCGTGAAAGCTCTGGGATAAACATTGCTCTTCGGTCGATTCCACAGAGAGCAGGGAGAAATTTTTTTCCGCCTTCGAGTAAAAGTAACGGGTTCATTCTACCCTAAAAAAACACGATCAGGTACCCTTGTGGGATAACTAACCTCGTTTGGCAATAATAATTCCTGTTAATGTAACGTTAAGTTGAGGGAATAATTAAGAAAAGATGCTTATCATGAGAGCATCCACATGAAACAATTTTTATACAGTGCTTTATATTACTGCCAAATATATAAGCCAAAGTGATAAGATGCCCGAAATATGTTCGGACGTTAATTGAGACTTTAAATGGGACTTCTTGAAAGAAAGGTTGGCAAGAAGAAAAGTTATATGAAAATGTAAAGAATTGATTGAGCTATGGCCAATCATTACAAAATGGACTTGAGAAATGGGCTTTGATTAGATACTTTTCAGGTATACGAAATGAAAGTGTACGAATTGCATATTGCATATGCCTATGTGCCAGGATTTTTTATCAATTTATGTAGGCGAGTGAAAGAAGTGGGTGTACAAAGTAAGAAATGAGTTACGTAAATGAAAACAGTTCCTGTTTAACTGACGCCTCTGCTTCTTCGGTTCAGCATGGATGGAACAATTGTTCTTAATTGGTTAGCGGGAAAGATAACTCCGGGGAAAGTGGTCGGATTCGGATACACTACCTACTTGTTTACGGAATGTAAGTTTTCTCGAAAAGAAAATATGACATCATTGCTTGAAATCAAATCTTTGGAACCAAAGTGGTGTTGCCTTATCCAAAATTTGAAATTAGGTATCTATAAAAAAAATGAGAACAATTGAGTGTTTGTGCATCGTGGAGCTTTGTTACAATTGCACTGGTCGTCAATTGTTAGAAAAGTTGAATTGTTTTTTTATCAAATTCTAAGAATAATGTATGTCAATGTAGGAATAGTAAGACATGCTCATACAATTTTACGTTCTGGTCATATCATGACCTCGTGTTTTGGACCTTTCCCATTTCCCATTTGACACTTACTAAAGGTCATTGACTTTCACTCGTAAGCAATGCATAAGACAGCCAAACCCAGCTTGTGAAGATCAGCGGGCATTGCATTACGTAGACATTCTCAGTTTTAATTAATTAAGATTTCATTTTCTGTACTTTCAAATGTGAATTATAAATTATTTCTTTATATAGGAGAATGAAATTCAAAAAGGTGCCAAATGTCAATGTAAACGGCAAACTTTCCAAACTTGCTCAAGATTGCATGCAGTAGTCAATTTACATTTACATGAATTACCCAAAATAATATCATTATTATAAAATTATGCAGGCCATTACATAATCGTTATCGTATATCATTATATTGATATGGAAAATCCAATCCTCCTATTGAAGTGCAAATGCGTGATTATATCATAGTTGATATTGCCCAACACAGATTTTCATTGTATGAATGACGAGCGTTCCAATTCTAAATACCTGATATTCTGATATGATATAATATGATATAATTTTACTGATGTGATTTCAATTTGATTTTTTTTCTCCTAGATAAAGCCAGCGTGCCGGATGGAGCCATAAATGAATGAATATTAAGATGGTTCATCATCGCACGAATGCACCAATTAAACGTAAGGTCATCCTGTACAATGACAGTCTACTTGAATGAGAAAACTTTCTATAATTAAACATTTGTAAAATTATATCATAAAAATCATTTGCAATTGTACTTTCACTAATTGAATTACTCATTGTCATATGCAGCAACACCACTAGTCGGCCCATGGAAATGCAACGTCTGCAATGCAAAGTTTACTGACATCCGAGCCCACGTTCAGCACATGGGATCTCACGCCCTGGAGTATCCCTCTTCCTGTCCATTATGCTTAGCTCGTTTCAAGACCGCCGCCCAGCTCGGGGATCATGTCTGCATCGCCAACAATAAGTCATCCAGGGCATGCAACACCTCAAACAATGTCAACATAAATAACAATAATAATAACAATATCAATCAAAATAACAGTGCAATAAGTGAAAAGACACAAAAGGGATGGGAGCTAGAGGAGACGTCGGCCGTAGCGGAAATTCTCACTCAGGCTAATAACCAGCTAAATCGAATTATCGCTATCGCGGGTTCCTCCTCTGCCCAACTTTCACCGTCAGCAACAGCTTATGACGACGGACCGGACGAGGAGGACGCATTTGAAACTGCTCAAAATCCGATAAAGAGAACCCGCTCATGCTCCACGGAGGTCGGTAAAGATAAGTACCTTGTGACGGACCCTCTGCATGCCTGTTCAGCGTTGATTTACGCTGATGGTGATGAAATGGTGGTTGGGAGTCATCACAGGACAGCGCCAGAAGAGATGGCAGGAAGGGATGAATCAGGAAGGCCCAAGCCAGTTTCACCGGACATGGTGGACGATTTGATAAATGAGCTTATACAACCTATTATACCGATGCCGCCCCTTACGCAGAGGCCGATTGCAAGGGCTAGGCCTGCGGGTGGACCTAGAAATACCGCTGCCAGGGCTCCTATGTTGCAGAGGAGACAATCCAGAAATGCTGAAACCACTCCGGGTAGCAATAACCTGAGAAATTCGTCACCATCAGGGATAATGGCATCCCAAATACCGGCAACATCCACGTCAGCCTCCAGTGTTCCATGCTCAGCCCCGGTGAACGCCACAATGACACTAGATACTCTTCATAATATTGCTGATAGGGAGGAACTCCATCCTGCAACGGCCAGTCATCGAGGAATCGCAAGCCAACCTGACGAATTATGCTTATCCACAGAGTCCACATCGGAAAGTGAACTTTCACCCAATTCCCCTTATTATCAACATTTACAATGTATCAAGTGCAACCTCAGATTTTTTGATAAGGGGAGCTGGGACAAACATGCAAAGACTAGACACATCCCGTTTACCAAAGCGGTAATTATACTGGACAAAGTGAGCGTCATTGACGTGGATGCAGAACGCTTGCCGAATAGAGTGAAAGATGATGATAAGGGTCTGCCATCTCCAAGACCTTCAAGTAGCACCGTGACAGAGCCAACCGACCGTAGCAAAGGTTCCCCAAGTGATCAAAATGAAGCCGGTGAACAGAAGAAAGGGGTCCTGAAATTAACTCTTTGTAGAAGCGCCGGCAAATACATTCTAAAGCGATCCTCCACTGACAATTCTGCCGGTGAAAATTCCACCGGGTCCTCCCCAACCGGTCAAAATAATTCCCCTCCCAGTCGACGACTATCGTCATCATCAGTAGGGGACGCCGCTGCTACCACCTCATCCCCAATAGATCCTGGTCATGCGCTTAACGAGGAGATATCTGGAGCCAACGGGGGTGATACGGGGGGAGAACAAATATCGCTTTCAACACCATCCACATCCACTGATAATAGAAGTGCGAATGTCGATAATAGCACAAGAAACGAGCCCGGTTTAAAGAAACTTGCTGACTGTATTAAACAAGTTAAAAGGAAAATTTATCCGAAATCCCAGGCATGTCAGGAGAAGAGTCAAGAAATGTCCAATGACGTAAGTATACTTTTGGGATTATTTATTTTTCACCTCTTTGTAGAAACGTATGAGTGGGCCCGTTTACATTATGATATGATATAATTATTAAATTAGAAAAACATGGAAAACTCTGATACTTCTGTGGGTGGAGTCAATTAAACCGGCAAATCACAATTTACGTTTCGAATTTATATCTGTAAAATAGGTTTAGTCATAAGTCAAGCGCCATGTGGTATGCAAATGGAGAATGATGAGCATACATTAAACATTAATACTGAAGATCCCGGTCGGGGAAATTTTATGAAGGGTTGATTATGTAATTATTGTAATTGATGTTAATCGAGTTGTAAGAAGCATTTTAATGAATTTGTCTGCCTCTGCCATCATTAGCATCTGTCTGCAATACAACTGGCACATAATACGTCAATGTGTGATCTGCTATTCCACAAAAGAGCTGATGTTGGAATTGCAATATTAGTCACCTAAACTTGTATGAAATGAATAAATGAAGTTTAGATTTAAGCAGGAGGCAAGATTAGGTGTGCATATAAAAATATCCATTGAGAGGAAAATTGAGGTTTACCTTGACACAACTTCCAATCAACTTAAAAATCTCCAATTTCCAGTAAATGTCTCCTTCAACTTTAGCTGGTTGTATCCGGTTCTTTTAAAAATATCAGAGTTATTTTTGCCATTTGCTATTGAAGCTTTGGGTTGACTGCAAATTCATTTATGCATTTACGAATACAAGCATTCACACCACCCCTTAAAAAGTCTCTTTAAAAGCGAATCTGAATCTGAGAGAAATTCGAGGTCTTCATTCACTTTGAATAAAAAACCTTACAGTTTCAACCCAAGTTCTATTTGATGCTGAAACAATATCATGAATTTAACCTTTGTTCAAGGTGAGCAAATCTTGCGTGATGTGATTAGTAAATTTCTCCGAATTTTAATAATTTACTGGAAGATCTGAAGATTATATATTGGAAACTCACATAATGACAATGCTAATAGCAATACTGGCATGTTATAGTATAGAATAATGTTTATTCGACTCGACTCGGAATGTAATTTTACATTATGGTGCCCATAAAATGATAAAATTAATTACTTCCGGGATTGTGGCCTAAAAACTGATTTAACCCAGAGACAGACCGTGTTGACACAAGTGCAGCGCATTCAAATAGAGGACAGAAATGCAATAGAATGCAGCACATGAATAGTTTTTTGTTTGTTTCGGGAAGTACTAAAATTGCAATAAAAGCCCGTGGCAAATTTTTGCCATATTGTTTGATAGAATGTATATTTATCTATTGCAGACATATACCAATAGTCATCGATATCTTGATCACTAACTGTAATCATAAACATTTGACAATTGAGCAATTATATGCAATTCTTACTGAAATTGGAACTAGGATTCCTTCCTGTTGTAATCATTTTTATAATAAGCGAGATGCCTGCAAATGTGCTTATGCATGTTTTTTTTTACCAATTTTACCCAACTCGAATTTCATTTTTCTCCATGCTTTCGAGTTCGATGTCAAATTGAATGCATTTTTGACTATGAATCCAATCCAGTGCAATTAAGAGGCTTTTTACTATGGGTTATCGACCGATTGTTGATAGTCGAGCTGATGAGCAATAATAAATTATGTAAGTTGATGAATGAATAACAAAGCAAAAAGGTCATGCTTCTACCGAGAAGTTGTAATATGCTCTTCTTAATTAAACATAATCGCGTTACGTCTGTCTAAATAGGTACCGTACCCACTTTGAATTACATAATATATTTACATATAAATAGCTGATGCTTTATCCAGTTATTCGGCGAATCACGCTCCGTAAACCTGATAAAGTTGCTGTGCGTGGGTAATCCTCAATTTTATTAGCATTGCATTTGACGTCTGATAAACAGATCTCTCAATTAATACTTCACGCTTACGTCATTTATACTGGGAATCCAAGATGGATGATAATATTGATAATGATGATGGGTAAAACTAGACGTTTTACCCCATGCTGGGGATTTTTCGAAGTAGATAATATGACATAATTGGAACTTACCAATAGCTGATAAGCATAAAATAAGCATATATATTCATGTTGATAAGCATATTCATGAATTTCGTTTCGGGGATTTTTTAAAAATTCATTAAAAAATGCCACGTATTGAGTATTGAATCAATATATTTTAAAATTATATCATTCCACAACTCGACTCCGACACTTCCGTGAAAGAAACGATCACGTCATACACGCCTCAAACCATACATGGCCGATTTCTCTTTCATGTTCTTATGAATTAGTTTTTGGTATAAACATTTCTGTTTTATTCTGCATTGTCTTTTTGGATAAGAGGTAGTTTGACCATAGCTTACATAATCAACAATAGCATTAGCATTATCGACATTCTTCAAAAGCATTAAAAATTCATTTAATTTTGTTTCTTTACATAAACCGTCCATGCCCCTGCCTCGTGCTGTGGTCTTATTAAAAATTCAGGAATTATGTTATGAATGATTTTATGTTGAATTACATGTTTTAAATTTCCCTTTTGTTTGTTGAGGAGATAGTGTATATTGCTCATCTTTTACTTTTATTTATTTTCAATTCATAACTATTATGAAATCATGAATAATGTCATGTCATGTAATGGAAAGGTAATAAACCTGACCAACAGGAACATATGAAACCGAACCGGGTGTGTCGTTATATGCGTAATTCCCGTTAGGTTATAATTGGAGGAAATAATATTCTCATATTTCATGATAGGTAATTAACCTACCTTCTAGACTAATTTGATCATTAAAAAATATATCATAGAACATCTCAAAACATCTTGCGGAAACGTAGAAGGAAAACATTACTTTCACCTTTGACCTACTTCCGGGTAGCAAAAAAACCGACTTGACTTAAGGAGCATTCTCGTGGAATGGAAACAGAATTTTGTCACAGACAAGCAAATAGATTTAGAGTCCAGAAAAGTACCAACTTAAGGCAAAGTTTTAACAGGTGAACAGCAAAATTGAATTAATATGATTCTTTTGTGAATATTCATAAGATGGAATTTTTTGGGAATGATAAATACCGAAATGATGACGCTCTCACTGTCCCCGATAATTGTGATGACGTGGGTTGTTGACGATAATTCGCCAGTTTTACTGGCGATAATTCGTCAATGCAAGTTCAATTTCAAATTTTACTCTCGTAAACTGCCAATAATTGTAGTTTAGGATGCGGATGCAAACACGAAGACGCAGATTAAATGCGCATGAATGACACTGGATTCCTATTTGCAATTGCGTATACATGATTAGGGTTTGAGTTAACGATTAAGTTCTCCTTCGCCAAAAATGACTGGCAATAATATCGTCCTTGTCAGACATTCATAAACTGGTCATTTCACATCACATCATTCTTCAAATTTTATGCTCCGAAATAAATTAGTGAATTTCTTCAAACATGTCGCCTTTTAGCTTGTTTTGATGGTTTGTGCTGCCGACTAAGACCCGGACGCAATCTTGGTAATCGTAAGATTACTTGCGTAAAGGCGCCATAAAAGAATCAAATACGCAATTTTAAAAGTCCCCTTCCTGTTGTTCAAGCCTACTACTTACGTAGATATAATTATGACTCGTTAAATTTTATGACAGAAACGCCAATTTCGTGTTAATCTTCTTAATTTACGTTCATTCTTGTCCTATTTTTAGCTTTAGCTCTTTTTATTAGAAGATTTTGCACATTGCACGTGCTACACCAACTCAAGCTCATTGTTCCTACCTACTAATTTGCCTCAACCGAAAGAATAGCTAATTAACTCCGAGTTGCACATACCTCATCTCTCTGAAATTATAATTGGTCCATGCGCTGGTAAAATATTTTTTATGCCCAGCAATTACCCGATTTTACGACATTTTACCCTAAACTTTCGATGTCGAAATATGCATTGTGAAGGATTTTCACAAGTTATCAATTATCATCGGGGACGGTTTCTCTTCGCCAAAAAAAAGGTTTATAATTATGAAAAGACCTTCAAATCGGGTGGTACATGGACACAGTCTTGTTTAATTTTATTTTATCGTAGAAAAAGAAAGTCCCCTTCTCTGTACTCCCATCCCATCCCAGTCCTGGCAATTATAATCTTACATGGGCTATTCCATTAAAAATGGCGTTGTTTGTTTTATACCGATCACCGCAGACACACATAGATATACCGACACGGAACCTACCTAAATGGTCCGTCATCATCATCACCATCATCACACGCGAAGAGAATTAAGATGATATGCCTCAAATTAAAATGCGCTACTCCAACTATAACTAGCCATCATCAATTATCCATCCCATATCATGGATCGCGTAAATATATATCAAATAGGGTGCTATTATTATTTTTTTATTTGTACATCAGACATCAACATCATCGCAATTATGTCTACAAATATATAAAGCCCTCTTCTGCCTCCTATATACCTAGCTAAAAAAAATTACCGTCCATATCCATCCTGATCCTTTTCCTCTGCGGATCTCTCTGGCTGAATTGATGTAAGATGGGATGGAAATATTGAATAGAAGTTAGTTAGGAAGGGTATGTTGGTTAAAGAGGATAAGACTATATTATTATGGCAGGGAATTCTCATCAACATATTACATCGTGGCTATTACAGATAGTTTTCCCTTAATCGTAATCATAGTCATCATCACCACCAATTCATGATACTCCCATATTAAATGTTATATATGGGATGGAATGGAATAGACTAATCGTAAGAGATAAAATATTACATGGGAGCTTTGGATTGGATTGTAATAAGTTAATATAACTTGGTTTGGATTGGAACGTGGTAGTAAAAATTTATTTGCTCTCTTGTCTTGTTGTATAAGTTGGTTTGGAGCTGGGCAAAACGTGGTAAGCTAAATTAGTCTTCATTTGACTTGACTTTTGACAAGACTTGGGCTTGGGCATCCAGTCAGAGTGAGAGAAAGAGTAAAGTTGGTGTTCTTGTGTGAATTTTAAGCTAAAGCTGACGTGTTTTGTGGCGGCGGCGGTAGTAGTGCAGAACATTAGATATAATTGTATAATATATAGTGCGATGAGAGTCGATGGTGTGATGATGTGATATGATCAGTGATCATGGTAGGGTAGAATAGGAATTGAAATTAATCCTCGTCTGAACTTCTCGTGAATTATATATGGCATTGTGAGATAGATAGGTAGTATTAAATTAAAATTGTGTTGAACTTGGAGTGTTCCGAAGGACTTATTACAAATGAAAACTTTAAATGTGGATGCATTTATGAGTGGTTTGTCCAATCCAAAGTTCATGATCGTAAATCAAGTCTTGGATGGTCAAAAAAAATATAATATGACAATAATTTTTGGTTTGAAATCAATATGAGACTATAAAAAATATTTCTTGGGGTAAATATAGATGAGTCTGAACTGCTTCGTGTTAATGAGTTTTTGAAAAGCTTCTACAGCTAAAAACTAACGTTAACTTGGCAAAAAAGTGAACCAATTAGCTTCTACATTACTTACCTATGTACGAATTTTTGCGATAAACCCATCCGTACATTATATAAGATATGACACTACCGTCGTGGTCGGATCAATATAACAAAATTAGACAACCACCCGTATTCGTGCCAAAATATCGGATTCCATCAAAACTCTCTTTAAAATCTTCAATTTACTTCCACAAACATTTTCCTTCCCAGTTAATACCTTTGATTAAAAAAACTAGCATTCCTCGGCCATCCTCCGCCTCCTACGCCAAACTCAAATATTACAGGAGGGCTCGCTTCCGTGATAGAATATTGGAATCTAATCCCAATCCAGCTTAATTAACGTCATGTAAAGCATCATCTCGATATTCTCAATCCCTCCATACATTACTCTATCAGATTACTATGAGGAATATGCCAGAAGCAATTGAAACTGTTTTAATGATGAGAAAAAATCATGCGAAATCTTATGAGAACTGATGCTCACGAGGAACTATTGGGAAACAATGCAAAAGAAACGGGAGTACTACGAGGAGGAAGAAGAAGCTATTCAAGAGCATCATCATCATCACCACCATCCCAATCCCAACAGCGGCCCCAAAGAGCTATTCACAGTGACCATGATCAACAATCGACGGCAAGGTCACTGCAATGAAATTAGCAAACCTTCATCATTATCATTCCCACCAACAACGCCACTACCACCAGCACCAACATCATCATCATCAATATCATCCTCAACAGGAGCATCATCGGAAGGAAGCAATCATGTTTTTGGTGGAAGAAACAATCATAAAGTTAATCATCACAGCGGTAGTAATACCAGCAGCAACGTCAATAATAATCCTGCCAGCGGAATGACTTCATCTTTACACTTGCGCCCATCTTCATTTAATATTGATGCGTTGGCCATATCGTCCGTACCAAAAGCAAGTCAGCCTTATCAAAATCATCATCCTCATCATGGCTTGAGCAGTTCGAGTTCCCATCATCATCTTCCCATTCCCAAACCCCCCAATAGTATTAGCTACGGTGGGACAAATGTAATTAGACGAGCTAATAAAAGTTTTGGCCCAACTACTAATACTACTAAATATGAGACTAATAGTTATAGTTATAATAATGGGCCTATAGCCAGCAACCATAATGGCCGGAGTAATGATAATGAACATGATAATGAAGGCCAAAAAAGAGATACAAATAGGGATAGAGCCATTTGTGTTGATAGTAGTAGCGTTAAAAGTAATAGTGATGGGGATAGTAGTAGAAATAGTAATAACATGATCGTTAATAACTGTAATGGTAGTAGTAGTAGTATTTGTAGTAGTATTAGTAATAGTAGTAATGTTAAAACTGAGGAGGAGGGATTAGAGGGAGGAAAACCTCAGTCAATGAGGAAAATGCCATTCTTCTACTGTAAGACGCTGGGCTGGGATCCCACACTCAACAAGTTTCATATTCAACTGGATACGTTGGATGCGAACGTAAGAAACTACCTATATTAAAGAAACGACAAGAAAATAAAATGGGTGATGATGATGATGGGGCTAATAAATTAATTAATTTTTATTATTGGGCACTACGAGTAATACTCATCGTATGTGCCTATCTAAACAAAGCATTTTGTTGATTATTTATGTTCTGTTGGTAGGTATGCATGTTCGCGTGTCGGGTTTTATTATTAGGTTTTGTATTCATATTCATCTTTTAATCGCCTTTTATGCAGTAAAAATGGCCGAATACACTTTGTGCTGGTCAATTAGGTATACGCGTTTTTTTTTGTCAATTTGGAGAAATGGCCGATATCAATTTTGTACTGAGGATACGATTAGCCTTTCTCGTAATTTTTATTCCTATCCCCCATTCAGTACCGAGTATAGAATTATCGCTATTACTTGCTTTTTAGTAGTATTATCGTAAGGATGAGTGTATGATTAGAAGGAGGGGGAGGGAGGAGTAAAGTAAAAGTAACGAGGAGAGTGACTAACAATTTTCATGGTATCGTAGGCATTATGGTAGGGACCAAATACTTATTAACTGGATTGCACTTGTTTGCTGGATTGGATTATATTGAGAATGCAAATATAGGGGAAGTTAGATACTTATAATTTGATATACTTATAATGCAAGTTCCTATGAATTTGTAATATCAAATAAATATATTGCTCTCGTTCATTGACAATGAAACATACGCATTCCCATAAATTCATGTAAATATTAGCGTATTAATGTAGATAGAAAATTAAATTGTACCTACTCAAAATATTTATTTTATCTGCACTCTGTACTATTTAGTGTTTGTTAGGTAGCTGGTTGAGTTGAGATTAGATTTCTTTATGTTCAGTGTTATTCAACTATAATTTACAAGTTACTTACAAGTTACTTGAGTGGGTTTCGGAGATTATGATGTTCTTCTTAACATAACAATATACATAACTTGAGACTGAAGATTAGACATGAGCATTTTGTATTTTGTTACCACATATTTGAGCTGTAGATACTTGGAAAAAGGGGTTATCGGGAGAGTACCAAGAACTGATATCAAAGAGGACTACGCATAAATAATCATAATCATGGTCAATTGGCAATTGGTCATCTTGAAAGAATAAGATGGACTAATTCCGACAAAATATATAACTTGCCTGAAATTGATTTTGAACATTGTTGTCGGAAAAGGGCGTAGTGTTCCTGACTACCTACATTTAATATCAGACCGACAAAGCAAAATAAATATGGCAGGGAACGCTAAACTCATTAAAAATGGCTGCGACTAAAGATTTTAATGAAAAATTATAATTTTCTATACTTTTGCGAATACAATGTATAAAATGGTGCATGTGGCCGCTCGCTGACATGAAATTACTTTAATTGAAATGAAACAAATTCTGATTGTTCTGCTTATCAAAGATATTCTGACGGGTTCTCATCTCCCATATCTCAATATCTCTCTGCCTTATCAGCAAAAAAATAGTTTAATCATTTCATCATCCTTGTGATCTCCCCTTATCAGTTCCAGTTCCTGTTCCCAATAGATTAGATGGAGAGTTGTGGCGCAATTTCAGGGGAATTACGTCGTAAAATGTTCGAGAAATAAATACCTTGTCTCAATTAGGATTTCATTTGATATTGATATGATATGAAATGATAATATAAATGATTGATGATGGGCTCTTACTCACAAGTGCTGATAAGTTGCACAATCCCCCGAGTACAATTAACAAGATAAGGTTATTTGCTCTTCGGGGGGATAGAGATAATTATGTAATAAATCATTGTTATTACACACGCACGCACCGTTTCATATGACTGATTAGCTAATGGTACAAGTGTAAGTTCCAAAAAGTAAAATGATGGAAATGACGAGCACGTTTCCAAATTTAATTAAAAAGAGGAACTGCTGGAAATACACAATCGAATCAGGGATTTGTGCGATGAAGCAATCACTGATTATTGATTAGCATATATGGTAATATCTGAATTAACTACCCTTGCATGTCGATACGTATAATAAAAGTGGTATAAAAAGAATAATTAAATATTTCCCAACTTTCGGTATAATCGGACATTTCTGTCCAAACAACCTATTCTTTAAAATAGTTACCTACTCAGGACTAGGACATGACACTTTTATTTAGGTACCTAAACCTGTTATATTTATCAATGCGTCTGGAGATGAAGTTGAAGTGTCATTTTACTTGTTAATCTTATATGCTCTCACTCACAATCGGTCTAATCGACACTCTATGAATTAAATTACTTGGAAAGTCTTTAATCAAGTTTACTTAGAAATTGTTTTAAAAATGAAAGGATTCATGTTTCTGTTCTTTGTGCACTAAAATTAGCAGCCAGCCGATGTCTCTACTTGGTATATAGAGGATAATACACTTGACTTGCCTTCTTTCCCAGAAAGTTGTCAACAATTTATTCTAGAGAAATCTGTATAAGTAGCGTCTGATTCGATAATGGGGATGGAGGTTCATATCACATTATTTTGTTTTCATCGAACACAGTAGCATCAAATATGTCATTGGATTGGTTTATCACGCTGCAAAAAAAATCATGCAGTTGACACTATTATTATTAGAGATGACAAATCACTGGATTTATTATGAGTAATACTAGTAAAATAAGGATGGATTTCCTTGAAAAAAGAAAGATATGAATATGATATCGATATCATTTTTTTTACCAGGGTCAATTTCCATATGTACATTATGATAAGCTATTTTTATCTGGGGAAAGTCATGTGAAGGATGAATCATGATATGATTCATGCACGATGTTTTATTCACTTTCACCTCGGAAAATCTCTGGGCACATAATATTGACTTTTCCCGTTCATGAGAGAAAGCTTCGTTTGAAAACATTCGAAATCTTATGCCTCGTCACTACTTATTTGTCTACTCAAGATTTGTTGAACTTTACCTAGAATGTAGCTTCGGGTACTTATGTAAAGTATGAAAGTATTTCCACACAGGTGGTTTTAATCGAATATATGTTTTAGTTAATTAAAATATAGGCAATCGATCTACGTTAAATTTACTCCTTTCATCTATACCAATCTAGACCAACTACCTGTAAATCTATATGGGATATGAAATGTCAAACAACCCAATGTCTACCCACCTACGTCAGGATTAGCCCATGTACCTGATGTTACCTTGTATAAGTATTTGGAACAACTTAAACCTGACTTTATTATAGATTACAAAGCATTTAATAATATTAATGACGAAACTAACAAAACTTATTATAAAACCCGGAGATACCCATTGCCCTCGAAAAAATAAATCAATATCTCTCCAAAACTCCGTGCATGATAGCCATTGGCTCTAGACAGCCATAACATAACATAGAAACAGGCTGGCGTGTGCTGTTCTAAAATTTCTCAAGTGAGAAAAACCTTAGAACACATCAGCAATTATTTCATTTCCTTTTAATTGTATAATAATAACATGTATATTTCCACGTAGCCGGAAGGAGATGGATTTTAAACGGAGCAGCTCATAGCAAAGCCCGTTTGACCTACTTATTACAATAATAATCAGGTTGCCCCAACCCAAAAGAATAGTTTCCCTTTCATATTCATATTATCAGTATCCACCATGCATAAGATAAATATCCAAGAAAATGCGAGCATGGCATCGGAAATATTTAACTGGAAATGGGTACTCCAATTTATTTTTAAAATTGGGAATTGTCGGGTCGGCCCAGATATAAAAAATAAATTATTTTGCATAAGCAGATTTTTATGTAACATCCATCTAAAAACTTCCATTTTGGCTTTCTTTCTTCTTTCTTTAGCCCAGGGATGACAGCCGCCAAGCAACCGGGGAACCAGGGAAAAGCTCCATGACATCACCAACCACTTCAGAGAAAAGTCCCCCCAGCACAAGCAGCAATAATAACAAGGAAAAGGAGCAGGAACAAATTGTCCCCAGCACAGTAAGCAAATTGGAAGGTGTTGTGAGCCAAAGAGATGCTGCCAGAACCAGCCCAAGTACCGTCCCACAAGCTCAAACAAAGGAAGTCAGTGAAGGTGAAAGTCAGGATTCGTCACAAGCCAGAGTTGAAGCAGAGACAAGAAGACCCAGTGTACAAAGAGTAGTTGATCTCATACGCCACACTTCCGCTTTCACAGGTGAAATGACGGTGGAAAGCGAACCCGTTCGGGATTCGGACTTAATAAGTGCACAAAAGAGGTTGAGACTCTCTGGAGGGAGTAGCTCCGGTGGGGAGGGAGAAGCAATATTGCCAGGGGATTTGGAGAAAAGCCCATGTTCGGAGAGGGATAATCCTGTTGCTGATGTCAACGATGACGACAACGACAATGACGCATTAGTCATCGACACGAGAACAGAAGAGGAACGAGAAGCGGATGAGGCTGATAGAAGAAATGACAGGGTGGAGGGGCAAGATGAAGGGGAAAATGTTCAGAAGGAAGGCTCTTCGACTCAAAGTAATCGGGATGAAGCAGTCACGTCACCCCCCACTGGAGGCAACGATGAAGGAAATAACAATCAGGAAGATGGAAACGAAGATTTCCGATGTCAAGTATGTCATGAGTTGTTCTTAACTGAGAAGGAAGTCAACAGTCATTTCAGCGCAGCTCATTTTAGACCGGTGGGAGAAAGTATTCTGGAACCGGAAAGCCCGTACCCTACAGGCAATGCTGACGGTTCCATGGATGACGATATGGATGTGCCAGAGACTATGCCTGTGGAAACGCAATTGATTGAATATCCGGAAACAACGCTGTCCACTTTACTGAGAAGGGATTCAAATGGCGAGACTGCAGCACATTCTAGCCACTCTCTGGGTCATGGCGGAGTGCCAAGTCAGGTCATTTTACCTGTGAGGCAACCCTTCCAACCTACAGGTTAGTAATACTCATTAAAAATAAATGTTCTTTTAAACTTACTGTATGGGAAACGTTCGTAAACTAAAAGAGCAACATATAATATGAAAACTTTCTTTTTAGGACGGGGCTACCCACCTCCAAGAATGTCTCCACCGTTTGCTATTCAAGCAGAGCATAGGCCGATGGGTCCACCAGTTTCGCAACCCGGTACGCTAAGACCTTCAGAATTCCCATCAGCCCTTCATCGAGCTCTGATAGATCAGGCCCATGGACAGTATCGAGGACAAGCTCCTCCACCACAGCTTCGACCGATGCCCATGAGCCAAATGCGTGGGGTTGGCGTGCCAAGTCAACATCTCCAGAATCGACCACCTCTAACACGAGTTCCATCTGCCACTCAAATGAGTCAAAACATGCCAACCCGAAATCCGAATTCAATACTCAGGCCGTTAGGACCCCCTCTGCAGCGTCCACCAATGGAAGAGCAATTAAATAATGCGCGTAGTAAGATGAAATCCGTTGATGAAGAGTTGAGAAAGGTTAACCTCCAGGCATTTCAAGAAAGCAACCCGGAGCTGCGTCAAAATCTTGTAGCAAGAAAGGATGAATTGATTCGAATTTATCAGCAACTGTCAACCCAGATTGTGGGGTATCAACAACAGCAGCGTCAGGAAATACTCCGGCGCCAGCAAATGCACCAACTAGATGCTCAAAGTCTTCAGCAGCAGCAAATGCGTCAACACCAGTTGCAACAGTCAACCAACCGTCCGTCAACGTCTACCGACAATGCTGCAGTTCACCAGCGACAAGCAGAGCTGATAAATGCAAATGGGAAGAGACCTGGAGGGTCAATTATGGATGCTGCCGGTATGCCGCATGACCCGAAGCAACCCCGATTTGATCCACACTTTTCAATCCAGAGGAGCATGCAACTTCATGAAAACTTGCAACGAATGCAAAACGGGATGACCAGCAGACCTTTGCCTCCTGCGGGATCTCCTTCACCAGCTCAGATTGTTAAACCTGGAATGAATTCAGGGGGAAGTAATGGCTCAAGACATTCTTCCGGGTCGACGTCACCAGCAATACCCAGTCCTGTCGCACAACGTTTGGCTCACAGTGGAATTACGCTGACTGCTACCTCCCCTTCCTTACCCTTGACTCCGTTGTCACCACCCGCCAATCCTAACCATTCCCCCATCTCGGATACCTCCCTAAGTCCCAGAGGAAGTCCAAGAATTCAAGTAGGCCATTTGGTTCAGAATGTAATGAATACCTGTGGTGTCCCTGCATCATCCGCTATCTCGCCAGGGTCTGCAGCTCAACCAAGCAACAACTTTGCACAGCCAAAACCACTTCCTATTCCGTATAGAGCCAACAACGATGGAATGGTTGGAAGAAACCCGATTGTTACCATCTCACATGCTGATCGCCCCGATCGGCCACCAACCGTTGATCTCACTGACGATGACATCCAGACTCATAATGCTCAGATGAGGGCTACCGGAAGGGGAATAATTACCGAAGAGCAGATTCGGTTTCATGAAGCAATCCTTCAACAACGACGAGGATTGAGCAGCATCCCTGGTACAAGTCAATTTACCATACGTCCCGTGAGCAATTCACAAGGACCGTCTCCACAAGCCTCGCCAAACCCCCAACCCAGTCCCCCATTTAACACCTCCAATGAACACGGGGGTGTAATGACCCAACGGCAAGTAACAGTCCAACCACAGGCAACTTTCCGTCCCCCGCATCCACAACATCAGCAGCAGCAACAACACCTGCAGCGGCAGCAACAACAACAGCAGCAGCAACATCAAGGGGTAGTGATAAGACAAACTCCCCCGATAACCTTGCCACATATTCGTTCCAATATCGCAACGCTAGCTCAAGGAATGCCTTCCCAACGTCCTCAAATGCCAATGAGGGCCCCCAATCCCACTACTGTGGGCAGGCAGCACAACCAACCCCAGTCGTCACCCTTGTCAGCGGACGCTTACCAAAAGCTGGTGATACCCCTGCTCTACCTGGATCGCTTGGACCAGAATAAAATCAGGGCTTTAAATGACATTGGCGTCACCTCCTTCATCCCCCTGGACAGAGCTGCGAATCTTGGCATTCCCCTCTTGAGATTACGTCCGGATGTTGCCCTGGGTCATTTCCCCCATGATACGGCTGTCGAAATTGGACCTGCCCGTCCCTTACCAACGCCCGATCAAGCAAGACAACAACAGGCACAGAGGACTCCCCCAACCAACATTCCAGTTCCCAGCCATGCAGCAGCACAGCCCTCCCGTCCACATCCCCAGTCCGTGATGTCTCCCCCGATGGGTACAGTTTGCAATGACAGAAGCTGCACAGAAATGATGCAACAAAGGCCTTCCCCAACCAGCGTTATCCAGCGGAGCATGACCCATGCCCCTAATCAGGTTTTGGTGAGACAAATACATCCACAACAACCTATGAATGCCAACGCTAATCAATACCAACAGCAACAACAACGTAGTAGCCATCATGAGTCTTTTCTCGGAGGGAGCGGTGGCCAATTTGGAGGAAATAGAAATTAGTATTTGCTAGCATAACAGTATGACTATGACTAATTAATTCATATCGGTCAGTTATACTTAAGCTAGAGGAGACGGAGACATGCAGAAGAAGGGTATTATAGCGTACCAATATGTTGTGTACTTTTGTACATAATTTTTACTTATTTTAATTAGCATTTAAGAAACTGTTGGAAATAAATAAATTAGGTTTTCGGTATCGCCTATTTAACTATCGATAAGGTTTAGTAACAAACAAGTACTACTATGTTCTCTAACTGTGTTCACCGTACGTAACTACAATATATAATACAATGTAATGCCTAAACTTTAATCTTTAAGATCGGAAACGTTTTCTAGTTGATGCCGTTGCAATACCATGTTATCTATTATATGATTAGATATACCTAAGTATATTACCATTCACACTGTCAGTGTTAAGTTTAATTGTTTATTTATACTATCATTGTGTGTTGTTTATCCAAATTAAGAAAATTATTTTTAAATTGATATTAAATTATAGAACATAATTATAATATGCATGATATGATACATTATATTAATACATCTACCTAATGTTGTTATTATTATTATTAATTGAATAATAAAAAGCCATGACCTTTGATCGCGGAATGTCATTAGGTCAGTTATAAACATATTACATATTATAAACATATTACGTTTTCAATTGCTGATTTATTTATTGGGCAATTGGGGCAATTTAATTTGATCTGATTTGAAGCAGACGACAGCCCAGCATGAAACATGATCATTCGTTTTACTTCAATCATACTTTGCCAACGCTTCGTTCGCTTCGTGTGCTAACGCTAATAGATCGTTCGGAATTGAGCATTTAGCTATGAAAAAAATCATGATTCATGACAAAAAGTTGGCAAAGTTAGAAAAACGCCACACGCCACACATGGAAAGCTAAACCATCTGAACCGGAACAATTTTCATAAAATTCATAAATACATAATAATTAAAAGTAATTAAATGATTTCTTTCTTTTAATGATTTTTTCCATATTTAAATAGTGACCAATATGTCGCGCTGGTCAAGTAGGTACTAGGTAGTTAGAAAGTAATACAAAAGTAATTATTTTTCATTTCTCTCACACCAAAAAAAGTTGTTGATATTCACATGGCTTTAGTTTTTGTTCTGCGAATATGATGATCAGGTTAGTCTATATTCAAGCTTCAAGCTCTACGTGAGTTTTAGATTACCTAGCTTGAAGTAGATACCTGAAGCTAATGTACTTTGTTTCGCTGGAGTGATTCTAAAATCAAACTCTTGGCACTTATAAGTGGCTTTAATTTCAGCATTAGGTAGCGAGAAACCAGTTTTGGCATCCATCCACCCTACATCCACAAATGAATACATACTTTGATTTTGATTCGCATGTTGCATCGACATTCTGTTGTGGCTTGGAGTTAGTACTCAATGAAAAATGATCACAAAACATATTACATCACACTCGACTCTCTCATCTACGTAATAGTTAGCAATTTTAGACATAGGTATCAGAGCATTTAAAAGGCTAACCATGTTATTAGATGGATGTTAGCTGATTCCCGTCCACTTTACATTGCAGGTTGGAATTTTGGAATTGGAAAGTAAGTTTCATATCATGTCATGACATTGATCAATTGCTGCTCTTGCAACACAGCATAATATGGACAATGGACATATCTACTGGCAATGACTGGCTAGCCAAATCATAAAAACGTGAAACATTGGGGAAAATGGAACGATGATATAATAACGAGGATTTACCCATGTAATAATGATGAACACATAATAAAATTATATACATTTTCTTTCCTTATGACATGAGTATGTTAGACTGCTAAAAGCGGTGCAAGTTTTTCTCATGGAACCAGCACGGTGTATCAGCTTCAGACATGATATGATTGGACTTACAAGCGATTAGAATCCTTCACATTATCTGTTTGTTTGTTTTTTGCAAATTTCATATCTATTTTTTGCTTCCAACAACAATTTTCATAAGCAGAAGCAATCATACCATAATCGTACATGGATGGTGCAAGAAGGAGGGAAATATTTCAGTTGAGATATTTTATAAATGGACATGTACAAATTAAATTCATCTTTCCTCCAGTTTTAATAGCAGACAGTATTCAATTCAGGAACTAAGTAATATTTTGAAAGTTAATTAGGGGATCAACATGTCACCATTTAGGATAATCGATTTGATAGTGCTGGCAGCATTCATTTTGCCAATCCCCCTAGTCATTGTTTTACAGGGAGGCTTCTATTATTATTGGGACTATGCAGCCAGTATTTTTGAGAGTGATCCTTCCAGTGAAGTCTACGACTTCATTGTCGGTATGATTACTTTTGTTATATAAATTATTCTACGACTTTGTTTGTCATGAATAAATCAATGCCTCTGAATAATTAGTGCAAATTCTTACCCTTCTTTAGTGGGCGGGGGATCCGCAGGTGCCGTTATAACCAATAGGTAATTTTAAAACTTACATTATGGATGGAATAGTTATATTCGCAAAAGAATGAGATTAATTTTTTTTAAATGTCAAATAGATTGTCAAAGAACAACAAAGTCTTGTTATTGGAGGCTGGAGGGGATCCATTATGGTACACCTATATCCCTGCTTTTGCATTGGAAATGCTGAACAGGTAGCAAGAAGCTATCGGTATATCGTATCCAATTGTGTAAAATGTGATATTGAGTTGTAAATAATTTGCATGCATTTTATTTCATGATACCGTACAGACCTCAAGTTGACTGGGAGTATAAAACTGTCCCTCAAAAGTTTTCCCAGTTTTCTATGAAGGACCAAGTGAGTTATTTTTGGGATGCTGAATTTTACTAATGCAACTTGTCAATTACGGATTTGGGATAGAATATTTCTTTTGAATTTTCTAGATAGCAACTTGGCCCCGAGGAAAAGTATTAGGTGGATCAAGTACCTTAAACTATGTACTCTATGTTCGTGGTCACCCATTAGATTACGATCACTGGGCTAATCTAACGCAAGATAAATCATGGAGCTATGATAATTTACTTCCATATTTTAAAAAGTCACTGATCTACAAGGGCCGTTATGGGGAAAACGGTATGTTTGATTTGAAAATAAAACCGTGAATATTTTTATGTATGAAAGTTTGAGTTAATTTTGTGTTGTTTATGATATGATGAGTAGAGAAGCACTATGGCTCCAGCCCGTATGGTTTCCTTCATGTGGAGAAACGAGCAGGACCAGACCCACTGCAGAAAATCGTTGTAAATGCAGTCACAGAAATGGGGCTTAACGAACTTGACCTTAACGGCCCTCAACGAGCTGGTAATAAAATACTGACGAATAAAATGACCGCATGATCTGTATTCATTTAACTACAAAGATGTTTGCAATTTTCCAACTTAGGCGTGGATGCTATCGAAGCAACCCTTAAGAAAGGTTCTCGTTGCAGCACCTATACAGCTTTCCTCGAGCCGATTCTGGACCGGAAAAATCTTCGGATTCTCCGATATTCTCATGTCACAAAGGTTGTTTGTCAGTTGTTTGAGCTTTCGTGAAATGATATGCAACAAAATGAATATTGAGTGTAAAGTCCAAGAGTTCAAAACGGATTTGTCTGTTTAGATTAAAGTGGACTCTAAAGGGAATGCTCGAGGAGTATGGTTTATGAGACATGGGAGAAAGCACTTTGTTCGAGCGTCGAAGGAAGTTATTATCAGTGCTGGGTCTATAGACAGTCCGAAGTTGCTAATGCTTTCCGGGATTGGCCCGAAAAAGGATCTCGAAAAACTTGGAGTAAGTTAACGAATGAGTTTATGTAAAAGTTAGTTTACTACGAAAATCAATTAAGCTCTTTTTGCCACAAGTAAACTAATTAATTAGGTATGTTCTAATTTATTCCTAAAAGATAAAATCCAAGGCAGATCTCCCAGTGGGACACAATTTAAAGGACCATATAGGGTCCTTTGTAACCCCATTCATGCTCGAGAAACCTGTCACAATTATTCCGGAGCAGCATTTTGGACTAGATACGTTCCTGGAATACTTTTTGAATGGAACGGGTAATTAAAATAAGAAAAGAAAAACTCAACGACCAAATTATCGACGAATGACATGTATGACAAATGGAAATGACTGCACTGTTCTCGTTTCATTCATCCAGGTCACCTTACATTTCCAAGTTTACTCCATGCCCAAGCATTTATGAGTTCATCCGTCGCAAAGAAAGAAGGCAAAAACTGGCCCGATATCCAGTTATATTTTTCCTATGCCGGAGTTTACGAGAATCTTCCAAAGGATATTAGTTGGCTTACTGGGGTAGGTCGAGATACCTTTGAAAAGCATTTGGGTCCTTATAAGGGCCAACATGGATTGAGTCTTGGTGCTGCCTTGGTACGACCCAAAAGCGTGGGCACCATTAAGCTCATCAGTCGGGATCCATTCGCTCAGCCTGCAATTGACCCGAGATATTTGGAACATCCGGATGATATTAAAGCTATCGTTGATGGTGCGTAATGAATACAAATAGTTTTTAAAATTCTCTGACAATTAAAAGTCTAATTCATATTTTATAAAACTTTTAATTTTTGATGCTCCACAGGTATCAAATTTGTTGTGAACTTGCTCGAAAATACCAAAGCATTCAGTGAACTCAAACCTAAGCACCCGGATATAAAATGGCCTGGATGTGAAAAGCATAAGTCTCGAAGTGATGAATACTGGGCTTGTTATGCGAGGCACAATGGCTTCACCGTTTATCATCCTGTTGGAACTTGTAAAATGGGCAGAGGAACAAGCGACCCCACCGCTGTCGTCGACACCCAGTTGAGGTACAAATTATTAAATTTTAGATGTGAGCCAATAATTTGCTGGCTTTAACTAATAATCTCAAAATATTTACTTACATGAAATTACAGAGTCCTAAAAGTGAAAGGACTGAGAGTTGCAGACGCATCAATTTTTCCTGAAATCGTAAATGGAAATACAAACGCACCGACAATCATGATTGGGGAGAAAGCATCAGACATGATTCGAGAGTATTGGTCCGAACAATCTCTTGTCTGTCACAGAATGGAGCGAATTTCCATTGGAAAGAAACCATTACGAAAGTATTCTGATCAATGTTTTTATTCTAGACTGGTTTAATTAATTTGACATGCTGGCGTGTTATATATTTTTATAATATCTACTTAACTAAATTCTTATGCTCAACTATAGTTAAAAGTTTGTTTTAAATTTGTGGATAGTTTATGAAATGCTACTGGAATGCATTTGCAATCAAAAATCTTTTATTTTAGAGATTGAATTCACATTCCTTAATTTTAAGCTTGACGTTAATACTCTGATATTACAGAAAACCAAACTGTTTTAAACTATGTTATTATTACTTGCAATGACGTATGCCTTGTTATTTCTGCAGGATCATTGCCTTATTAAATGTTGGATAAAAATAATAAAAGCAAAACAATAATATGATTATTTTAATTTCAGGCAACAAAAAACAAGGAAAAATAAAAATTGCCTGCGATATTGCCTGCAATAAACTGGCTCCATTGTTTCCAGACATTATTGCCTGCCATATTACTGGTAAAGTGCGGCTACATTACTTCATGATGACTGACGATAATTGCATGGCATGTGCATGTTTAGTTTCCATTCTTCAAACAATAAAAATATTTATGCATAGCCATCAATCAACATAATTTACAAAACTTGAACACTTAATGAACTTGTGGCAATACCTACTTCTTACGCGCTTATTATTTAGCTTAAGCAAAAAACAGCAAGGCCAAGAACCGCGAGCATTGATATGATTTGGCTTCATTCAAAAGGTCACATGCGCTGGAATATCAAGATTTGTCCTTATCCTTTCAAAAAGAAAAAAAATTAAGGATGATCATCAGATTATACTCAACTCCCATCACTCATCATATTTCTTAATTGGATATAGAACGCATTTAAGTATAAAGTCTAATGCACCTTCACTTGTGGTGATTGCATAAAGATGGACTGTAATAAAATATAAAACTGCTTCATCGGATGAGTAATAGTAATAAATTATGCACACAAAACTCATATTAATATTAAACATGGTCAATGGGAATAACCACTTCATCAACATCGTCATATTTTGAAAGTTTTTATTCATATCCAATTCATATCTCGAACCTGACGGAAAGACGAAGCCTACTTTTAACGATGTTGTCGGAGCCTTCCATTCCATAATCTAAATAATTTCTCAATAAAACAACTTCAAATTAAAAATGCATGCATAACATTCACAAAGGTCAGCAGTAATGAATGAGCAATATCGTGTAATCCGGGTCTGCCGTTGTTGGTTGAAGGTAGCCAGGTAAAGTGCAAGTTGTGCTCTTGATCTGTTCCCATCAGATAAGGAGGAGCAAAGGAATAAATAAACAAGGGAGGATTTATTACGATGTGATGATATGATTATGATTAAAAGGGAATTCCTGAAAGTGGAGCATTGTAAGGGATAAATGCAAATTATTGTGAATGCATAATGGGCTTATCATTTTGTTACAATATTATTTTTATTAAATGTAAATTAAGTTTATACATGCATACTGCACATATTTTTGTGCAATTTAGTAATATAGCTTGTGAACAAGTCATTTTCCTTCAAGTAACACACAATTATGTTATGTGTTCCTTCCCATCTTGTATCTTGTCCTTATCTATAATTCATAGATTATTTGTTTTAGCTGATTGATGATTTTTCCATTATTTTTCCTTTCTAAAATGTTACCAACTTAAGTGATGATGGTGATCCCACGAGTGTCGGAAAAGATTCTATAATTGTGACAGTTATTTTTGTTAGGTAGTTAATCTAATTGGCTTCTCACATTTAACGTGCATATTTATCACTGTCGCCTTTTGGTGTTGAGAGAAGAATAGAGTTAGAGATACGTATTTAGATTTACATTTAATTTCTGACGTGAGTACAACCTTTATGAGCTTTGGTGGGGAGTAAGAGTGTTAATTACAATGTATTATCAATATATATCCCATGCTTACATTAATTGCAGGTTAACACGATCTCTTCATTAAAAAGTTTCTGGAAATATGCTCTAATTACATGGATGATTTGTAAATTAGTATATTTAGCATTTTACCAAGGATCTGAAAAATATTGTATTAGTGAAGACCACACATTTACATTGTGCATTATATGTTCAAAATAAGTCAGATAAAAAAACTGAAATATTATTTTTCTATATAAATATGCCTGTTGGGAATCAAGTTCAAGATCCATTTAAGTGCTATAATATTTATCGAGCAAACTGGCTTATTTTGTCTCACGTATCTGGATTATGATATGATTATTGACACCTATATATTTATAACTTTATAAGCATAAGTTCTGGTGACATTCTTTTTTGCTTTTTTTACTCCTATAACATTATCATCACTATCACCCATTTTTTTAAATTCATCTTATTAGCATCCGTGACGCGGTTTCTAGTTTTGAGAAGGAAACTTACAGCCGTTAAGCCCTTCAGAAACCAAACTTGTCTTCTTCCCTTCTTCTTTTTAAAACCATTTCGTATGCGATCATGATTGGTGACTGCGGGAAAATTGCAGTGTTAACTTACAACCATCATGCACCGCGTTACCTATATTTCACGGTTCCATTGTTGCGCAATGCAATGCAGTGGCTGGGTGTAATCCTTTGCTTTAGCTCACCGAGCTGTCTTCAATTTAGCACCAAACCAAACACAGTGAAAAAGATGCAGAAAAATGAAAACAAAAGCGGATATCCTCATAAAAACCGTCATGAAAAATGTCTTTATAAAACAAATCCCACACAGACAGGTTTGTCTGCACATTATTTGATAAGTCAAGTCAAATCACAGCACTTACTACTCCTCCCCGTCTTAAGTCTTAATTATTGTTGTCGATGACGAAGACGAGAGTGCGATCGTAAGTCATAAGCAAATAACTTTTATTGTTGCACTTTTATTACCGTAAATTCACACGGCGGCAGGTAGTATTCATATAAATATGCATTCATTTTTAAAGGTTCTCTTTCTACACAGTTCATATATTTGAATCTGTACCGTCACCGTCAACGTCAAGTCGGCTCCTCCGCATCAGCATCATGGCCTTGTTCCCACGTACTCGTGGATTTTTTTTTTATATCAAAACCCTTTTTGAACTTTTAGTTTACATTTTAATATAAAACATTCTATTTCTATTTCAAGTCATACATATTCTTAAGTTATTCTGAAGTCCTTAAGGCATGACTGAGGCTTGAGCAAATAAATGGCACACTTTTTTCTTCTGAAATACATAAAAGTAGGTTTTTTATTGTATGTTCCGGTGAGACTGAATCCGAAGGACGTAATGCAGTGTAAACGTAACACTTTCTCACGTTTTCAAAATGAGTTTATAAATGTCCTTATCTATGTTATACTTTGTCTTTGTGGTTAGTTGTGTGGTATCATGTATGGCCTGGTGTGAAGAATAAAGATAGGTAAGTATGATATGACTTATGATTAAAGCTTTTCACATTTGATTTCGTTCGACTTCCCCTAGAACCCTTTTGCTTCATCTTCGGATCCGGAAATCTGATAACGTTACAACAATGCACGTATTACAACAATGAGTAATCATGAATTACTTATCATATCATCATCGATGATGTTTTTGTTTTCATATGGATTACTGTTTTGTGCACAGACCGGGAAGATTCTTACTTGCTTGCTTAGCATGCAAATGAAGTATTTCATTTCTAATGACTAATGACAATGAATTCATTTCTGCTTGTTTATGCTATCATGTTATCTTATACTTATATCAGTTATGAAATATTTAGAGTGACCATGCACCAACCTTACTCACAATTACAATACAATTAGCAAAATATAGTTCATGTGTTCCATCATGGCATCATATCATCAAGTTCACCATCCATTTAATTTATACTGTTGAGCTAATTTCAACTTTTCAAGTTCCTTTTAAATAATGCACGACCCTTGCCTTGCCTCGGAGTTATAGTGCATGCTCCTCACACGACATATGTCGCTGCTGAGATAAGAACCACTTTAGGAAGTATTCGTTCACACGTTTTAACTGAAGAACAGGGCAGAGCATAATGTAATCCCATATTTAATTTAAACAAACACAGATAAGGGCATACAATGTAATATGCAATGGAATAATGGAATACACTTTTGCATTTTATTCTACAATTCTACAAACCTAAGGGAAAAATGCAGACCTTTACTTTTGTTGGGAATTCGCCAGTGGCACCTTTGACTCATTGTCAGTGCCTATTATGAGCAGTAATGAGTTTGAACTTGAACCTTGAAATTTAAAATTATGAGTTGGGCTTCCGGTCACAGAGGAAGCTTTGTCACTGAAATGGATTGGAATTTAATTTTTAATAAGAAATGAGACCTGATATGCGTGTTAAGTTAACTCATCTTAAAAAATTGAATCTAATGTTGGGAGCCTTAAGTCGCCCCAGACCTTATTATGATAAATCGGCAATGTCATCCTTTAACCCTTGCTTTCCTATCAAAATGTGTCTCGTTCTAAATCATGCTGTTTATGTTGTGGGAAGAAAAAAATCATGGCTCATGGCAAAAATTATGCATTACCTATGTTATTTTTATTATCCTTCTTACCACATTTATTTCACTGTTATATTACTTTTTGCCCTTGCTCTGCTACACCTTATATCTAAATAGTTTACTTGTTTTGTTTTTTATTCCATTTTATTTGACAAACTAAATACCTAATAAAACAGTTGAAATGATTTGTTATACTAACGATATAAAGGTTGGACGGGGAGCAATTAGTAAATAGAGCATACACCACCACAACAAAAAAAGATGTGATGTGCCTGTGAAAGATTTGTGAAAGGAAAGGAAAACAAAAAACAGCCAAAACTCCGAATGAGCATGCTTTGTCGAATCGAAATCCTTTTGATGTTTATGTAGTTTAAGTTTAAGCATACACATATAGCTCTGCGGTTGAATTGTGACAAAAATTGTGCCAGAAACACAATAAATCTGTGTGCTACCTACTCACCCCAATTTCTCAAATGACTTCATAAAAGATGATAAGAAGCGTGTTGCTGGCAATTACCAGAACTTTACAAATATGAAAGGATGACTACTGACGACGATTATTGACACTGTTCACTTTTACCTCTATTGTTGGCGAATTTTATGCTAGCTGCACAGTGACAATGCGTCATAGTCATGTTCAATGTTACAATTTGTAGAAATAGAGATCACTTGCATTTTGCAAGCAACAATTAGTTTCAGGAACTTGGTAAATTTTATTTACAGCTTGTCCTAAAACTATAATTACAGAGTCGGAGATTCTGAAAACGAGTGCAATATGATTTTTTTGATCATAAAAGGGATTTAGCACAACAAATATTTATGTGCATTAATTATGTATTACGATAAATTTGAATGATCAACAGTTGCTAAATGTATTAATAAGAGATTTCAGAATTGCGTATTTCTTATTACTTTGCGACGAAGTCCGCGAAGTATTGATGATATGCAGTAAGTCTGTGTGTGTGTGTGTAAGTATCCAACCGATAACTTGAGAACGGAGTCGAATTTTTAAATTCTGTTTTCAGCTATCGATAGGTATTCAAATTTGG
>JAQIXQ010000355.1:0-33393 GCA_034700485.1 Pseudosinella alba | reverse complement strand
TGGCCATTTTAAGCACATATATATGTACATATTTTGGGGTTTATAAACACATATTTCCTCGCCCCCTAGTCATCATCATCATCTTCCCCATTGCAACTCTGTTCGGCAATCACCAGCATTAAAATCCGCAATGCTGATTCACTTGAAAATATAACCCCAGTGCATTGACATTTCTTTCGTCGTTGTTCAGCTTTTTGAGAGACGATTTATTTTCATTTGGATATTGTTGGGAATATTTTCGAGATTAAAAAAAAACGGTTCTGAAAAAATGTGAACAGTCAAACAGATATGGTTGCTCCCTCATGATATTGATGGAATATTACATATTATTAATATATTAGTACAATATTTTCTGTTGAGTGTCGGATGTGTACATTGCATTTGATTTTCTAATTTTGACAGCAGGAGTTCTGAATCTGTAGTTACACAAAAATAAGATTATCTTACAGAAATAAAACAAGGGCAGCTAAGTCTACCATTTGCTACATTTCCCACCTGCACTACATTTGTACTTATCTTATTGCAATGGAGCAGGTAGCTGTGATGGCCCTTACCAAAAGTGTTTAGATTACTTTATTGCACAACTGCTTTGCAAATATTAAGACATTTTTATCACTTTCTATTATCATCATCTTAGCATATCACTCACGTCAGAATTAATACTCATTACTTCTTAAAACGATGCATGTCCAACGGTGTAATAGCAGAAATATAAAGAAGCTGATGACGCCATTATTATTACACATATTAATATTCTATTACTTTTCATGATTTTAATTATAAGACATCGCATAACATAACGGAAGGTTGGATATGCAAATATTCACATAATCATATATATAGTCCAAAGGAAAAAAAGTCAACTCAACTGCCCCGCCTGATTTCATAAAGGAAAGGATAATTTCTCTTGGATGGCTTCCTCTCTCCGGCGACTTAACTTTTTCATAATATTTGCCATTAACATTGTGCATAATTCTGACAATTTTATACCTTTCCCTCTCTCTCTCTCTCTGATAACTGTGAATGTGTATATTTGTCTGAACTAATGCTTTCTCCTTCTTCCTTCTCTACATGTGATCTTTTCTCATGGCTTGATTTCTTTTTTTTTTTGCTTTCTTCTTCTTCTTTTTCTCATCTTACATATATCTATCTGCTCAACGACCCTAGCTTTCACTATCACTTTACTTTGTATGTGGGAATGTTTGCCTAGTTTCTTCCCATGTCTGTTCTCCTTTTAGTCATTTGCTTGTTATTATTACATCATCGTCGTCATTTGAGCACAGCAAGCCAACTAGAACCCAGCCACCCATCTTCCTCTCAAAATTAAATATCAGAGAAAAAGTTGAAAATTCACACTTTCTATTTTTTAATTTCCTATCCCATGTTGGTGGTGGTGGTGATATCTGTAGAAAAAACGAGTCAGAGAGAAAGATAGAGAGAGAGAGAAAGAAAGGAAAAGAGAGAAACTAGCCAAACTACTACATAATAACAGTATTATATATTTTGATTGTAATCTGGAAAAAAGAAAATGAAAAGTTTTTCTTCCTCCTCCTCCTCCTCCTCCGCTTGCCTAATATTTTTGAGAGGGGGGGAGTTGATGAGTTGCTGTGAGATTTCATTTGCTACAGAGATAACATGTACAGTTTCTCAAATTATATAATATCCATCCACACGATAAAAAATAACTGCATAGATATATATTTGTACCCAAATCTGGTATAGAGATGGATATGAAGAAATCCAGTATATTTATATATATTTATGTGCACAGTTTGCTTTCTCCCTCTCTCCCGCTTAGGGTGTGTATGATCCCATTTATACAAATTCTACTGGTGAATTTATGACAGTTGTGAAATTTTTCGCTTTACTTGGTAAATGTTTAAGAAATTAAAACTTTGGGATAATTAAATCTACGTCAGTGGTACACCCCCATAAAGTGTGCTGTAATGTATCCGCCTTCCGCTCCTCTATAAGTCGTCATTCTAATCATATCATATCATCAGCACCCTGTCTCCCTGCTCCTGCTTTTTAAGTCGGAAGTAAAAAGGGAAAAAGATGAATTTTGTGCTTTTTTCGGTTGCACCATCCCATATTACAGCTTGAGGAGAGGAGATGAGCTTATTTCGCTTATATATTTTTTGGGGAAAGAATTAAAAAATGATAGTGAAAGGAGTGAGATGAGCAGGGAGAGGGAGTGAAGATGACACAAGGGAAAGGGATGAGAGGAGGACATTGGAGGATATTGGAGGACACCAGAGGAGAAGATCAGATGAGAAAAACCGGAGGAGAGAGAAATTGGATGAATGGAGGAGATCAAGATGGAAATGAATATAGTCACTGAGGGAGTCAGGGCAAAAATCGCCTCCTTCATTGGAGAAGAAGGATCGCATCGGGATCGAGGACGAAGAGCCTTGTTCTTTTTAAGAGAAAATGTCATTGGGAACCGACACGCCGGTTTTAATTATTATAAACATGCATGATGCTTTTATGGGATAGTGGATCAACATAAAATACCACTCTCTCCATCCTCTTGTTTTATACTCTCATTGGAGAGTTGGTGGCTTGACTACTTTGCATTTGATTAAGGAAGACGAGAGGAGAGGAGAGAAAATGCAATATGAGAGGGAAGTAAGTGAAGACCCCGACCCAGATCATATCATCATCATCATCATCATCTTGCACAGCTTAGGAGAGATACAGAACCAAAACTCACCAGATCACTTCCCACTAACTGACAATGTAGCTTATTGTTTTTTATTCTCCTTCGGCTTCAACCAACCAGAGATATTAAGTAAGTATTGCTCCTCATTTTATATTAGTTTTTAGTTTCTCTTCCCCCCTCGTCTTAAATTATGTGACTAATCACTAGCGCAGATAGATATTTCTTGAGACATGAAACTACACTTTACAATATCATCATCTCAACTCCTGCTCATCCTATATCATATTTTTCTTGGAGGAAGTGGGAATATAAAACTTCTGGCTTCAGACACTTTCCATCTCTAGCTTCCCCAATATATTCTCATTTACTTCAAGGTTTTTTTTATTGCCCACCCCTTTTTCCTTCTTTAATCGGGAGCCTTTTCCCGGATATACTAAACCATATCATTAAATCTCAATTTGGGGAGAGAAAAAAAATCAATCAAGAAAATGAGCTACTCCTCCGGTTGAATGAATTTTGGTAATATTATATAACTGAAAATGTAACATTGTTACATGGAGTGTCGAAGAAGACAAAAGCCACCTCATGATCATGGTCCTGATCATCATCATCATCATCAGAAACCAAAAGCCACCCTCTCATTTCCATTTGATCCAATGCATTATATATAAAAAGGGGAAAGTATTTATAAGGAAAAAAGTCAAATTGCAATACTCTCATTTCTTCTCAGCTTCCTCCTTGCAACTTTAATAATAATATTTATTTACTCCATGACAAGACCAGACCATACTAGACCACCACCATTGCAATATAAGTATTTGTAAGATGAAATGAAATTTTGGCATTGTATAACCTTGAATAATAGGATATTGTGTAAGTACATTTATTATAACATGACATGGGACAGAGCATCACAATCACCAGCTTCTTCCCAACTACCCCCACCACACCACCCCTGACACAATAATAATCATAAAAATTAAATGGAGAAAATGAGGTTTTATAAAGTCCCACTATTCCATTGTATTGTTATTGTGTTTTAACTTTGTGAAGAGCCAAACAGAATACAGTTAATGAAGGGAGAGAGAGGAGGATGGAGAAAGAACAAAAATTCCCTATTTATTAACAAAAGGATATATCATTTATATCACCGTCTTTTATAATGAGCTTTTCCTCTTTTTATTATTACGTATAATATATTGAACAAGTTGGTTGGTTTTTTTTCTTTCGGGGTTATGCTCCGCTGGAACACGATAAGGTTTGCTTTTGGGGTGAGGGAGTGTGCTTGGAATACATGCTCCTGGCACTTTTTACTTGATTTCACTCAAAAATAGAAAGAGAGAGAGAGAGAGAGCAAAAGTTGATGAAAAAGCTTCAACAAGTTTTCTCACGAGACTAGGCTTCCATTGTACCTTGAACTGAGGCCAGGGCCACATAGCCAAGCTATATGAATTGACATTAGCTAAAGAAGAAGGGTGAAGGATTCAAGGAGTGTATTGTGTTATAACTTTATATGGGTTTTTTATGCTTGTCTTGTATATAAAAGTTGAATGAGCTCCACTTCAATCCAATTCAACCCTTGATGAAAAATCTGTTGTGTGACTGAATTTTGTATGATGTGGCATTGTTTCCTTGTATTTGGGATTCTCAATGACTTCCGTAAAAAAAACAATCCCGATTTCCTTTTCCAGTCAATATTCGATATAAGTTTATATATCTATCTGTTACCTTATGAAAGGGTTTACCCTGCTCTGTATCAGTCAGCTAGAAAGTGTAATAATGGCAATGTACCAGAAGAAGAATGTCATACTTAATAGAAATAAAACGTAGAAAACTTTCCAAATGGCAAAAAGTTGCACAGGTATACTTATTGTGGAGGAGCGATTTAACGTAACGCGCACAAGAATAAATATGAAATTGATTGACTAGCAAAGGGATGCATTATATTCGTATCGTAGTTGAATTTCTTATGATGCTCAAATAGGTCAGTTTAATATCCCTCAAACACCAGCCTAAAATTTCATCTATAGCAGTTTATATTGTCCATATAACAAAATAATTTAATTTCGGCACCTAAATTACCCACTATAATTGCATTGTTGGCACCCGCTTTGTTCTGTCCAGTCACATACATTATTCATTTGCTAAAAAGATAGAATCACTGAAATTTACTAGTCGGAAAGATATTAGAAAAGGAGCGATGCACATTGCCAAACAGTTTGTCAATTTGCATTAACAATCATGCATAATTATCCGCTTACTGCATCAACGATAAAACATCCCGTTAGCTTACACTCCATTAGATTAGTCTGAATTTGGTTGAATTAAATAAATAAATAAATAAAATAAATATCTTTAGCAGTTTATAATGTCTAAATCAGAATAAAAATTTGTTTCGGCATCGAAAGCACGCACATTAATTGAACTTAATGACTAATGACATTTTTTTTATATTTGGATAAAACTCCCTAGAATCAAAAATAGAAATCCATTTTAATTTAGTATTTAAAAATAATAATATGGGTATATTGATTACTCAAGCTGGAATTACATAAGCCATAAGAAAATCTGGAGTGTACCTCACCACATCTGCAAACGTCAACATTTTGTTAAATGGCAAATGAGTAAGGTGAGGTGAACTAATTTTAGGTCAGTAAAAAACTTTCAGTTATTGAGCAATACATATTCCCAGAATTCCATCAGAATCAAAAATTATTACTCGATTGCGGATGGACGTGTCATGGTCACACCACTTTATCAAAAGTAGAAAATGCGTTCAATTCTATCCTCAGCTTCCCATCAATATCACCTTCGAACGATCATATTTTATTGCCTGTTGCCTATCATATCATATCACCATTTGACCAACTGCCTAAAAAAAGGTTAAGTCGGAAAGGAAAAGTGCGATTCAAATTGATGATGGTGACGGTGGAGAATTATGATTATTATTTCTTCCGTTCTCTAATCATCTCAAATATACATTGACTTCAATCCAATTCAATACAACCCTACAATGCAACATAGCCGTGCATGAATGCACTTTAATATTTTGAAATGCACGAAACAATGTCCTGTTTAACACGAAACCTCATCACATCCCATCACTTTCACATTAAAACGTGTGTTGGTACGCATTGGACCGGGACGAGAGAGGACCCTTTCAATTTCTATATTGGATAATGACTCCATGACAAGGAGAATAATTCCTTGAATTATTGACTGATAAAAAAAGAGCATTGAGCAAGTATTTACCAGACAGGGGAACAAGTGGGACCAATATCCATGAAAACAATACAATTCCCCACCAAAAAAAAAAATTTTTTTCATCAGTCATCCAACAAAGGAAATCAGTAATTGATCGGAAATTATATTGGATATGCACGAATTTCTCCCACACTCCAGAATATTATGGTTATTACGTTTTTTACATTTATCAAAAACCCTGAGGGGTGAAATGCTGCATTGCTTAGTACACAGGTAAGAATTAATGGTATAATCAGAGGGAGTAGGCATCAGGATGGTGATGGTGATGATGATGATGATGGCATGAAAACCACCATCCCCGCCACCACCGCATTATATAACCGAAACCTTTTTGGTTTATATTGTTCTCCAATCTTTCATTCATTCCTTCGTGGTTCAGGGATGATATGCTGGATTGAGTGAGAGAGAGGAAGATACAATTCTATTGAGAATCATTTGACAGTGGATTAGTGACGTTTCACAATTTATTTCTCAGTGATGTTCTAGGTGTAAGCTAAATCATACACCTTGATGCCTTGACAAGAGAGCAGAGACTGACTTCCCTTGGGGCCCTCTCTTTCAAGTCATTCATGATTTCTTGGCATGAATGAACATTTTTAATCTATGGTTGTTTGTGGGGACGACTTTACGCTAACAAAAATAATGCATGGATATGGATGGAGGGTGAATGGATCTTGATGACGGTTAAAAATATTTTTTTCTTCTTCAAATTGTGGTGAATTGAATTGAAGAGTGGCTCATTCTTTAAAATCTTGAAAGAAATCATTCGTTTCATTTTCATTACAAAAAAAAGATGACCAAATCTCACCAATAAATATAATATGTTCGATAATATTACGTTGTTGGTTTCTCATTGCTCACATTTTCTAATAGAAACCGAAACCACTAATGACAGAGTAGAGTGTGAAGTGGATTGGGTATTGATGCTTTTGCCCGAAAGATACAAATTTTCAAAACCGCAGATTGAAGCCCTTAAACCATTTTACATTTTCGACAGGGACAATTTTTGAACTTATCCGATCACGCCTAAAAGGCTGGGTTTGGGGTTTTGGCTATCATCCATAATTGCATATAATGCAATTTGATTCCATAATATAATATTAAATATAAAATGACGTGTTTCTCGTTCTCGTTAATACACAATTACTGCAACATTACTCCAGAATGCGATTTTTAATAGATAAAAGCAAATCGGAAGAAATTAAAATCGCATTTTGCAACTTTAAAACATTTTTCACTTCTGCCACTTACGATTAGCGATTATTTATTTGATCCCTTTGGCAATATTTTGTGGCTTTTCCCCGGCTAGAATAATCTTCGAATATAACTTTAACTGAAACTGATTGTGAGGAATTAGTTTTTTTGCTGATACAGAAATATTGAACCAAATCTTGGAACTTTTCCATAAACATGCTTTATGGCTTTTGATACAAAAATCCTACCCATTCACCTCGCAATTTACAATCCCTAAAAATGATTACTATTTTCTCGTATAATCGTAGCGAATCAGGTAATAATGAGTTTGGATATTCTGATGGGGATGATGAGGGCCATAAAAAAGTGAAATTGTCAGGTATGGAATACATGATGGGAAGTCAATATCCCACACACATTGATCACCCGACAACCTGACCTTTATGTTTCCATCTCATGTCTTCTCGTGAAGTGAAGTCGAGTCGATCAAGTCAAAGCTCAGGTTGGGCCATTAAATTTTCTTAAAGAAAATTTTATTCTACACGCATGCAAATCGAACAGAGATTTCACAGGTATTACCTGTTCTAATGTTCTATTGCATATTGATTAGCAAAAGACTCATAAAGTTCGGCCCAAAACATCGACTGAACGTCGATCCCCGATCGTGTATATAATTTTCATCTCCCACCAAATAGGTAGTTCCTCACGCCAAACGTATCATCGTGTCCATCAATTTCTTTTTGCTGATAATAATGACTTTGGGGGAATAGTTATATTTTAATAGATATTTTGAGAGGGTGTGCCGGTGATTTCCCAGGATAATTATGATAATAGCGAAGTGAGTGCAACAAGTTTGCAAGATGGCTAGATACATGGCTACACACGGAGATGGCTATCCCATTAACAATGAGTGATGCATGTATGCACGACGATGATATGATAGGAGACATGCCTGGAATCAGTAAAATTGGTAAGGATAATAGATAAGCCATTATAAATCCGATAGATAATGGATGATTGGTATTTAGCACTAAATAAACCGAGCCAGCCCATTAATAAGTACCTACACAATATGCATGTTTTGATGTTTATGGAGATTGGCGCGAAGGAGGACAGTTATTAAAAAGCCATATTGCCATATTGGCATGCCATATCAAGAGCTAATCGTAAGCTTTGCTATAAAATATTAATTATGCTTGAGGTATATTCGATTTTAGACTTTTTATAATGGGGATGAAGAATGAGTGAATGTGCGAAGAATATTCTTGTGATCGTAACCATACTTGTGTGCCGGTCCCAAAGTTATTGAAATTGAAGAGCATGATGGCAGCGAGGAGACCAGCAATTAATATAATAATTTATGCATATTTGCATATGGAAGATCATAGCTAAAGCAAAGGAGAACTGATTTTAAAAAAAACATCTGAGGACGAATCAGAATCTAGAGCAGTTAAATTTGTCAAAATAAAACAAAACTTTAGTTTCGGCATCGAAATCACTCACCATAAATAAACGGATTCCATAGATTTGAGTTTGCTCCGCCATATACATAATCTACAAGATATAAAGAGAGACTATCCGAAAACTATTAAATATAACGATGGTATTGCCACAAAACGATTCCGACTGCGTAAGCATTATTTTAACGATGATGTCAAACTGAAATACCGAAAATTTCAAACGGATGCCAAAGATCGTTGCCCACTAAATATGTTTTTATATTGGTAAAATTGCGGTTATTCGTGTCAAGTTCCAGTTTAAAAAACATTTTCAAATGCATGGGTGGAAGCTCTAAGGCAAATACAAAGTATTGATTAAATAAATTATAAAGTAGTACTTCGTACGATGCAAATTCAGCCAAAGTAGAGCGAGTACAACTTCCTCCGCTTTAATTTAGGAATTGCTAACTTTGAAGTCCAAATATATATTTCTTGTGAAGACCGAGATAAAACATTTAAAAGATGGTAGTCCCGGATCTGATGCTTGATCGTAAGAAAACTTGGATCCGATCCGCTATGTATGATAATCCATATAACATGATATTGTTTATGCAGAGCTTCATGCCGAAACATCTTAATAATAACCCTTTTCTTTCATTTTTCCCTTCCAATGCAACCTGCGACTGACAATGAGACTATGAGACCAAAGCAGTTTTTCCTTCAGGAAGGGAAGGAAAACACATGTCACTTTTGGTTTTATTAGAACTTACAATATATAAAAAACAATCCATTGCATTAGTATATGTAGTCGTATATTTTTTTTTGTACGAGGCATAAGGAAGGTGGTTGTTGTACTATGGCATGGCCCTGAATTGAATTGTAGATCATGTTCCTTCCTCTTATTCCACCAGACCACAACAAGTCTGAAATGGTACACAACAAGTGACAAAGTGACAATGACAACCCTATCAGTGAAGAACTCTTTCTTCTTACTGTTCTTACTGAAGAAGTTATGCTCATGTAACATGATATTTTTTTACATGGATCAATCCACCAAAGGCATACATAAGTACATCGATTTTGGTGATGTAAACTACTGCACTGTTCACTCTCAGATAATGAAGGACATCTTAGAAGGAGGCCAGGAAGAAGGATATCAATTTTTCAGTAATTATAATTATTATTCCGGCTCTGGTTCTATTTAGATACGCACAGAGCATCCCGGCTTGAAGCTGATTATAATGGATTATTCTATAAAAAAAACTAGAGACTGTAGAGCAGACATGATGTCATTATTAATTTAGGAAGGCAAAATGGAGAGGAAAATTTCACGGAAAAAAATGTATTTCCCGTCAACTCCAATATTTAATTGACAACTGTGAATGCATTACATTCAAACATTACCAACATAAGTACTTTTACTTTATCTCTATTACTATCATCAGAAATCAGCCCTTTAACGAAGAATTCTTCACTGGAGCATGAATCTTCCTCCTCCTGACTCACCCTGCTGGAATATTTTTGTATAATGCCATTAGTTTTTACTTGTACTTCCAGAAACCAGCCTATTTTTTGTCTTGATTCCAGTCTTCTCGAGACTGGAGTCGATAACTGGGATGGGATGAGAACACTGATTTTTCTCCCTCGACCACCTAGTGTTTCTAGATTGGACAAGTTGTCACAGTGTGTCCGCTTTTATCCCGATGCAATATATATCCTCTTCTTGCGACAAAGCAAAGAATAACATTTTATTTCTTTTTGAATAAGTTTACCCCATCACCAGCAATAACAGAGACGAGGACCAGACCACATTAAAGCAAAAGAAGTACCTAAGTATAGTCTGATGACAATAATTACAATGGCATTATTCCACAATTCAACTATCAAAAGACATAACTATAACTATACCTATGCATGTCGTTTTCGTTTGTATAAATTGTCCCATCCCATTTTCCTATAAAGCGATATTGGTAATTTTGTATCTGTTGTTCTTATAAATTCCTTCCAACAGTTCCAACTATGCTTAACGATTAGGCAACAACAGGCTAAAACATGATCATTATGATCATGGCGATCATGATCCTCTGATCCCGTGGAGAAAAAAGAAAGATATCCCAATTGTAGCGAAATATTATTGGTCTGTATAAATCCTTCCAGTTAGACAATGCTCATAATCAAAGTATTACATTGTATTGCATTACAGCTTTTCAAACAAAATCTGGAATGATCAAATCAACTGGGATAATTTGAGTACAGCGGGAGCACAGGTAATTATAGTTATTTAGGTTGGTCATCCCAAGTTCCTAAATATTTTGGTACATGTTCATCATTCCTGCTTTGCATCTGTGTATAGTTTATTCTGCAATTACCTTTTTATAATATTTTTTGCGGAGATGTAGTTGATCATAATGGGTTATGATATAGAAAAGGTAGTTCTGCTTCGCTAAAATTTGCCTACTTGGCTGTCATTATATTTTGACTCATTTCAGTTTCGGCTATTGATTGAATTCAGCCTTTTTCCTTGGGTTCATATCAACGCCACAAATAATTTTAAAGCCAAATTGCGACATTAATACTAAAACAGATTATGGATTTCAGGCTTTCTAACGCAACCATTTTGGCTATATCTAATTCAAACGATTTATATTTGACCATACGAATTTCAAAAGAAATGATCATAGGTAATTCCTAAATAATTTGGAAGATGGTTTGAAACGATGAGCCTCCGATTCTAATTCCATGATGCCTTGGGAGTTTTGGGACATTATTTATCGTGTCAAAACAAAATGTAATGTTAATGGTAATGATGCTTTCTCATTTCAAAACCATCTCTTTAAATACAAAACAAATTTTCCAATGTAATTGAGAATTAGGCATAGGAACTTCGTAAAATCTCCTCAACATGATCATTGATCATCATAACAATTATCTGTACATGGAATAATATAACTGAAAATAGGGACAACTTCAAATCAGCATGTGACGGCGACATCAACCAGAAGAAAAAAATATATAATCAAGATTATACTTTAGATCAGGAAGATAAATACAAACGGCATCAGAAAAATGGTAACTATTTACCTCTTTTTCCTCTCAACTTCCCTACCAACCGAACCAAACCATCAACCCTTTCCTATTTATTTATTCTTTTTAATCGTTCTCCTTAGCAGAGGAGCAAATGCTTACACAATTTAAGAGAAAAAACTTTGATTTTACCTATATCCCCATCATTTACTTATACATACCAGAACCACGCCATGCCACATAATATGAGTGACAATTAAATGGAGTCACTCTCGTGCTATTCCCATCCAGAGAGGAATTTCTCCCCATAAAATATTTTAGGATTGAGAATTCTTCCAGAAGATGAACTGAGATGGAACTCGAACAAAAAGGTTTTATAATATATTTAATGTGGCAGAGATACTAATCACCATGTTTATTAGCGATCTATCTATATCTATCTGTGAACTGAATCTCGTCTCAATTTTTGATGCTGATGAGGAGCATGATCATGATCACCACGATGACGGTGTGCTCCACTCCAGAGTGATCTTTATGCCTATTGCCATTCCACACGGTATCTTACCCCAGTTGGGAGTCCATCTCGCATCCTCCATCCATCCCTTCCACCCATAAATGGAGTCGATAAATTTATCTGGAATTATAAGTGCACCATGAGCACCGACTCCACCACCACCGGCAACAACTTGCTCTATCGGAGGAGGATATATGGAGATATGGAGACAGGGAAAAGTGATGGGATGATCATGATCATGATGCAAAGGAAGAAATTATGTATCCGAAAGCAATATATAAATAAAAAAGAATGGCTTGAGAATAATAAGAAGAGAGAGAGAGAGGGAAGAGATTTTGCTCTTTCCCAATTTATTTCTCTTTTACCATGCCTGATTTTTCTTCATGGAGTATTATCATGGAGATAGATCAAGGAAATGCATCACTTACTTTACCTCCTTTGCTTGAACAAAGGGAAAACCATGCAATAAAGTATTGTCATGAAAATAAAATGCATGGAATTATTATAGCCCGTTTTAGTTAATGCATTGATCCAATCCAGGGAAGAGAGGAAAGAGCACTAAAGATTTTTTTGGTTTGGTTTGGTTTGGTGCGTGGTGATTGTGGATATATTTAAAAAGGACCCAAAAGGAAATGAAGAGACCCCCTCGTGCCAACAGGCAATAGGAAAAAGTCTGGAAGATGTTGAAACATTATTATTATTGCATCATGTGCCATGTGATGGGATGTCCTCTATGAATTAGCTCGTGTGGCGGTGATGGTGGTGCAGGTTCAGTCGAGAGTGGAGAGCCTTTAAGTAAGTGGGGAAATGAAAGGATAAAGAATGAGCTCGTTTTGAGAGGAAATCATTGCATTTGTTTAAATGGTTGAGATGATGATGAGAGGGAAGGAGAAAATTAAACTTGTTTTGATATTATAATGTGGATGTTTGTTATACTTGTAAAAGGATAATATACAAAATGTAGGTAATTCTTCCTTTTTACTATGTCATATCCTCATCCGACTCCAACTGGAGGAAAAAATGCGGATTCATTCATATTTGGTGGAAATTGATACTTATGATGAGAGAGACAGGATTATACAATGGCTATGACCGTACCACCTTGTGAGGTGATGCAGTTAAGATTAATCCAATCAAATATTTCTTTCCAACTATTTTCGCTGTTGCCCTAGTGATAGTAATAAAGAGAGTTGATTGGTTGTAATGAAAAGAATGTCATAATAGGCTGCTCCTAATTTTAGCCGATATACTTTGTATTTCCACCGGAAAATGTAGAAATGCCGAAGAAAACAACAAGAACAGATTTTTGCAGGTAAAGCTGAGCGCCACAATTATCTTATTGCAAAACATGCGCTTTTTTATAAATGGAAGATTTTTCGGCCGTCTACTTTACTTCTTTTAAAAAACGCATTTTTTTAAAAAAGAAGTAAAGTAGTATCAAAATTAATTGTTATTATTTCGGGGAGATCAAAATGAGTTCCAAATACATTATTCATTTACCTGTCCTTATAAATATTTATTGATTATTTATTGAATATTTGTAGCACTATTTGAATATTTACGTTCCATCAATATGCAATATTGGCAAGTAACCTGTACAAGTATACAACCTGCAACTTTGAGAAATGTTTGGTTTCGGCACCAGAATCATTCAAAATTGAAAAATGCATTGACATAACATAGACAAATTACTTGACTTTACATATTTGGTAGAATATCACGCATTCGCGTTTGCATTCGTCCTCTAGATGCAGCTTTATAAAATAAATCAGAATATCAATTAAATTTGCAACTGCCAAAAATGCTTTAAAAAATAAAGCAGCTATAAATAACCTTCTTGTCAGGGTAAACATGAATAAGTCTTGCATGGAAATAATTCTGAATATTTGTAGCACGGGAAATGACAGGCCATTGAGCAAAGTAGTCCTTCTCATCACTTAAATGCCATCTACATCAGTTTTAATTTAATTACTCTGTCTGGCTCTTGACAAAGTAGGCAGAGGCATTCCTAAATTTTATATAGCCAATAAGAGGTACGGGCGACCGAACCACCCAATAAGCCATATATCGCTTTTGCATAGTATTTTTTCCAATAATGGACAAACTTATTGCCCATTTACTTAGATATGTACCTAAGTCTACTTTGCTTTCCACGAAAAAAATACTAATCAAACAACTCTTTAATGACAGGAGTATCTACTCAACCGCTCCAATGAATGACACCAGTAAAAAACCTTAAAATGGGTGAGGTCAAATAAATTTTATTATTCTTTTAAGCTCGATGTGATTGTGATAAGTAATCACATCGCACACATTGTTCGGGAAAGAGAGGAAAAAAAGTTTTTTTTTCATATTTAAAGACTCTGAAACCCATTAAGAGAAAAAAGGAACCAACAAGTCAACTCTTCTTGCCCGTCCTCTCTTCTTGTTCCAGGGAATCACAATCACAATGTGACAAGGAGGAATTGATTTAATGCTTTGAAAAGCGATTCAATGTTTGCATTCAGTCAGTTGCATCACCATCATCATCATCATCCTCACATTCATTCAGACACCAACATCATCATTATGAAAGGCCATAAATTACCTATCAAGCTCGCACACACAACCAACCTGTGTGATAGTTCCCAAATCTCAATCTTTGTCTTGTCTTCTGCCCTCTCCCAGCTTTAAACAAAACAACTAAACTAAAACTGGTATAGATATACCCACCTAGATACCTAATGCTCAATACTTACATTACAAAATAGTACTTATTATGCAATATTGGTTAAGTTACAGCATCCATCCCTCATTTACCATAACCAGACATACATGATCGGGGCCGAACTTTACCGTTCCTATGAAAAAGGCATAAAAAACCAATTCATACGAAAAGGGAAAAGTGATAAATGCCGATAAAGATAGAACACCAGAATGAGCTATTGATGATATATTTTATGCTTTATTTTTTTAAACCTTTTTTTCAACCCAGCTTGACCGTGCAAAGAATATAATATCAATACACTTGTTGAACTGAGGAGAACACCCTGTCTAGTCGACACTTGCCATGACGATATGATGAACTTTGCTTTTATGTCTTGCAGACCAAAAAATGGGAATTGGGCATGGACGGTATTAATAGTTTTATGTGGTATGGTGGGCGAACATAAAAACGAGGGCTCTCCTTCCATCCCAATTTTTTGAATGGACCTACACAATCGTAAAAATGCAAACATATAAATCTTATTGTTTCTTCTCCTGTCCTGGTCCTGGCACAAGTCATCCCAGTCCCAAGTAATAATGAATATTTGAAAGATTGGTCCAACTCCAAACCACAAACAAACTCCCAAAGGAACCTGTCCCACTCATAAAGCTTGGCTTATTGAGCCCAAAATGCAACAGGACAGGATTATCTCGTTGAAATGATGACGATGATGATGATGATGGCGATGAGATGATCCATTCTTCTTTCATTTCATTGTCAACATGTTTCATATTGACAATGCGGAATAAAGACAGTTGACAACAATGGCATGGAAGATATATACTTGTGCAATAATAGCCAAGACCCAGAGGTTTCATGTAATACAAGCCCAAGTGAAATGAAATATTGACGTATTTACGCTGTCCCCCTGTCACCGTCCTCCCCATAAATAAATAATTTCCTCGACAGAGAAGCCCAACTTGCTTGACTATCCTATCGTAAAGAGAGGGTGACAGGAGGACACGCGTCACCACCAGCTCACGACCTCCTGACACGACTCATTTGTTTGCTTGGGCCGGTTATGTTGGACCAATCAGCAATTTTACCTATCAATTGTTATCACGACTTATTTTTCTTCCCTTTCCCTCTCTCTCTCTCTCTCTCCTGAAGAGTCTTAAGATGATATGGCACTGGCTTTGGCTTTATCTCCCTGTCAATGTTTTCACCACAATCTCCCCTTTCATTATTACATTTCGGGAATATTGATGAGGCAAAGAAGAGTGATTATGTCTAAACTGGTGGTGGTATTGGTGGTGGTGGAGGACATTTTCAGTACAGAAAAAAGGAGTGTTTTATATGCTTGGATAAATATATACCCGATTTTTTTTACCTAGCCAAAGCAAATAAATTATTAGCTGACAAGCTCCATTACTATTATTTTTGTCTCCGCTTTTATTACACCGAGAGAGCGAGAGGCAAAGTGACTGAAATGACCCGAGAACAAAACTGAATGACATGGATGAGTTTAGAAAAATAAAATATACCTCTATATGGCTATTTTACTACCCATTTTAAGGTTACTCGTGAAAGGTGGAGACAGAATAAAAATAAAATAGTGACAGGATTTTGCATTTTATTTATTTATGCAGCATAAAACTTTCAATAAGATGATGATGGTGATCCATATAACAAGACGATTGTAAAATTGAAAGGGATGGATCGACTTGGAAGAGGCAGAACTGAAAGTGTCAAAGACTCCAACTCCAACCGAAGAGTCTCCACCTCCACCAAAATGACGACAAAATTGAGTATTGGGAAGAAGAAAAAAAAAGGAAGATTAAAAAATAACTTGTGAGATACTCGGCTGTAGAACTTCTTTTTTCTGTCTTGATCTTGTCTTGACAAAAACATACACTTCTTAATAGCTTAATAATAATAATGGGCAAGGTGCGTGATGAAGTGGTGATGATGATGATGACGATGGTGGTACTCAAGATGAGATGAGAATGCGTCGGGTGGAAGCAACTCACACCGCAACCACCACCACTCCTACATAATGGCTAACTATTTTAAATGTCTTGACTAGTGATTTTTATGATGGTATCGGAGCTCCGCTCATCAATCCCGTTTTGAAGTCGTGAAAACAAGCCGGGCCATTATTCCCCAGGATCATCTTCGAGTTCAATCATGTTTGTGCTATTTTACCGTCGATATCATTATAGCCGAAATCATGATGGTTATACATAGAAAAAGATGCTCTGTTTGTTTCAACTTGATGAAAAACAAGTGCCAACATAGTCGTGCTGGAAGGTATCGAACTCACGATGAGAGAATCCAATCAGGGTAATTTTATGTACATATGGACAGGTTTCGAAGGAGTCGAATGAGTATAACAACAACAAGCAAGCGAATGTGATGGCTTTTAAGTTTTAACCACCACCTTCCTTCCAGAGAGATTGAGATGAAGGCGCCCAGGATAAAACGAAAAGTGGGCCACCCGTGATTCCTCTTGTAAGGAAATAATGACGATTTAAGCACGTGCCCATCCACTTACTTTTATACATTGAGCAATAATATTATTGAACATGGATGGATAGTGTTATTGTTATTGCCGTACTTTATCGGAATGAATGTGGCAATAATGATTGGAGTAAATGGGGGAATAATGGGCATGCTGATTGGATTTTTTTCCTTTTTATATTCGTGTTTTGGGGTCGGAAATTTTTAATAATTGAATATATATTAATGCATTATGTATGAGCACCATGGAATTCGAACAGATCTGTTGCCGAAACAGCCATGTCCTCGTACACTTATTTTTTTTAAGGGAGTCAAATCCTTACAATTTTGTTCATTATATTTTGCACCTTGCATTTTGCATATATGTGACGATGTACTTGAATTTCATTGCATTTCTTGAATTTTCTCGATCTTTTAATATGCACATCCAGCCCTTTTCGAAATTTTACATTCATTTATTTTTTTTTGGAATTAAACGTTTCCGTTAATACCCAATCCATTTATTAGTCATAATTACTTACGACACATAAACAACTTAAGTCACATTCCTGAGTTGACTCATCGCAGAAAAAAATAATCAACAACTTGGACTTCGTCGCAAGTTAATAAGTCAAAAAATGCAGTTATGTAATCATTTACGCAACATTATGTAAGTTATGTCGGTCCTCTTATATAATTGCAATAAAAATACAATTCCATTGAAAATATTAACACATTTTCTTAGGTAAAACATTAAAATATTATATAAAATTACCCATTCGGGGAACAATTTCGTAAGCTTAATTACCAATTTCACGATAAATTTCGTCATTTGTCCTTGATTGGGACCAAATATAACTGGGGGACCAGAGCCAACTCTCCATATTCATCTTTCAACTGTCCCAGTGGAAACAACAACTAGAAGGAACCGACCTCAAAATGGAAGGAAAATTACTCAAGATCGTCACCATCTTATTTTGTGTAACCATCTTTTGGTCACAAGGAATCGAGAGTAAGTAAATTAAACATTTCCGGGAAAATTGTTCCCAAACGAGATGGAGTACACGAGTATTCTAATTTACCTTCATGGTTTCTTTCTATTTTCAGGTAGGAGGACCGAGCCCGAGCCCGAACCTTGCAATGTACTCTGCCAACAATTGAAGGCGTCCAAGACCCCCGCCATGCTGTACCGAGAAACACACGGGGACTATTCTAAGGAATACGACTCAGAGGAAATGGCTCCTGAACGGTACAAGGAAGGCCGTCGGGTAAAAACGGTTACGGGAAAGGACTCGGACAAATCGGAGGATATGTCGCCCCGCCACTTTCGAGGGGAGTCGTTTGGCATCGATGTTGACATGGAAGGGAAGGAGCCGGAGTACAAGACCCCGGCCCAACTTTATATCGAGATGTATGGAACTGACTCTCAAGAAGAGGAACTGCCGACCGATAAACCTCAGGACGGGACAGGGAGCACGGGAGGGGAAACTGGCCAACCTCTGGAGACTACAAGGACCCCAAGCACAGAGCGCAATTATGATGGTGCCGGGTTCGGAAATAGAGGAAAGGGGGTCACCCTACTTCCCAAGGGTAAACTGAATGTCTGGCTTAAAAATGGGGGACGGGTCTTGGCCAACCGTCAAAAGAGCAGCATTCGGAAGGTGATGAGATCTGGAGCAAAAATCGTGTACGGCGGAAATGGGCTGAAGGGTGGGTGGGTTGGCGAAAGGCTGGCAAAAATGCACGCCGGGGATCAGCATAAGATTTATGCTAGTTCCAAAAAGCAAATTCGGGCGTGGGAAGGATCCTCTGATATGACCAAGAATGACTACGACAACTCACATGAGGCTCGCCCCCTTGGAGGAAAGGATAATGGTGGGGCTCTAAAAAAGGTCACCATGGTTAATGAGTCCAGCAGCTCCGATGAAGAACAAGTTAGCGGCTGGGTTAATAAGGGGTCCAAGGGGAAGCTGGACAACGGTCATGGTCATGGTAAAGGGGTCAACGTTAATCCACGTGCTAGGGATTACGATGATAAGCCGTTTGTCATTTCGGACTACGTTGAAGGGGCTGATTCATCGGAAAACAGCATCAGGAAGGGGAAGGACGCTTTGTCTGCACCAGCTTCAATGGGACTCATCAAGCCCCCGAAGAAACATGCCTGATTTTTAAAGATTCGGCTTTTAATTATTTCGTCTATGACAATGATTAATCCAATTTTGAATTAATTTGGCTATTTATTTAAATAAAAAATATTTTATGTAATATGATTAATGATTGTGTAATACTACTTTGGGTATTGTTGTGTAACATTGATTTTGGTGATGTATGTTTGGGAAAATTAAGAAATAAAAGCTTTTAGTAAAAAAAAACATCGGATCGGTTGGATGCATCGTTTCAATCCAAATTATTATTATTCGAATTTTTTTTAAAACGAAGACTATGATTCAGGCCTGACTGTTCGTAATGTTATAGATCCAAAAAATCCAAGAAAGGATACAAGTGCATGCTCATATCAGAGATCACACATTGCATAATATCCTCTTAATCCTTAAAAGTAAAATTGGATTGGTTTGTCTGCTTTCATTTGAATTTGAATTAATACTTCTTTTCAGTGCAATGTTGCCTTTGCTTTCCTTTGCCCAGTCATATTCTTTCCTGCTGTTGCCGTTGCTGCTGTGCCAGATGACATGGAACATAGCCAATTCTTACAGTTGAAAGTTGAACCCATCTACTTATGGTTTCGCCTGTCGGTCAGGTAGGTTTTCATGAAAGGAATAAATCTGGTGGTCAACATCAAGGAAAATTTATAGCCGATGTGGCATGAATAATCGAATGAGATAAAGTGATTTCAGAGAGAAAATGACGGAGTAATGTGGTATGATATGGTATAGTCAGGCAGTGGTGCCCAAGCCATATAAGATTACGATTAAACTGCTACTTCCATTACTTTAAAATCCATAAGATCATATATAAGAACCAAGTGCCGAACAATAAATACTGATATTCCACATTTTATTTAGCAGGTGGATTCGGTACACAAGCTTACGTAATATTGTTAGGGTATGAACCCATCCCCATTGTTACAGCATTTAACAATCATAGCCAAGTAAAGATGATGAAAATACAATGAGCAAGAATTACAGGAAAAAACTGTTTCCTTAATTCCTCGTCTTGACTTTATAAGTCCAAGTCTCTGTCTTTCTATTGTTGATTGTGTTTTGGTGATCATGCTCACTCCTGTAAATAATTCACAGTTGAGCTTACGACTTACGATACGATTGGTAGACTGTATTTAATTTTTTTCTAGCTAATGCTATAACTTATCGTTTCACAAAAATCACAAATAAATATATTCTTAATACCATTTTCGCTCATTTCTTTCATATCATATCATTTCATATCACTAATATCAATAGATGGGGAAAGGAGAAAATCCTCGGGAAAAAACATTTTATTTGACAATGCATTAAGAAAAATCCGAAGCCATATATCAAGCTTCTACTTTGTCCAATGAACAATAAAAAAAATCACGTAAATTCAAATTTTCAAATGCTGCAGAGATGACTTGTTAAGTGTCTATGAATTAAAAGATTAACAATGTTCAATGTTCAGTATTAGCCTCTTAGGTCATCCCATGATCATGATGGCCTATAAGTTTTTGACATGGGATAAAATGGGATTGGAATCAGGTAGAGAAGTGGACAATGAGGAGGAGGAGGTGGAAGGTAGTTGCAATAGCAATTAACTGCATATGAAGATCATGATAAGCGTCATTTTAAAGCCGACTATGAGATGAGATTAGAACTGGGCAGTTTGAAAAAAAATCATTCTCTCATTTCAAAATAACGCCAACATCAGTATCGGCCATTGGCTCATGATTAGGTATGCTTAATTTGGAATTTAGTTTTGACGTAGTCCACACACCTATTTTACTCCTTTCTACATTTCATGTGCCCAACCTGATTTTTCTCAACCAAAATGCGGTAATCATAATCATCCTATCAGAGAAAATAATCTCCGCAGTAGCATTTTATTATTGTTATTACCCTGAAAACTACACCGTTTGACTGGATCAACGGGAATGAGAAGTGTACAGCAATCTATAATATTAAAAAATATTAAACAGGTATAATAATCCAAAATCCACGGTGAGGAGGAATGACACATCTCATGTAATACTTTTCACAAGAGATTTTTAAGCCATGGCATGTTATATGTATTGTTATGTTATGATTATTACCACCAAACCAATCCACCATAATATCCATACACAAACAACAAGATGGTCCAAGTGGCAATAACAATAATCATAAAAGTAATAATCATGATCATTATAATATTCAATGGGCATCAGAGTAATCGAGAAAAGAAAGACGAAGTTAGGAAATTATATTCTTCTCATTTTACTTGACTCTTCGTGGTTACCTCATTGAATTCCTTTCCATTTTTCAAGTCGCTTTCGTAAGGATTTGAAGCGAAAGAAAGGTACCAACAGGGAAAAGTAAATTTCATTTAAATATTTTACACAAAAAAAACTGACAGTCACTGGTCAAGTGGTCACCAAATGGCATCAGATTTTAAGAATAAATAAAAAGCATTAAAGAAGTCTTTAAAAAGTCATGGATGATCGGCTTCTAGACTTTGGGCTACTATATTAAGCAGGCATAATGACATGCTTAAATCAGTATGGCATCGTCGCATATTTTCATTTGTTGACCAGGCTTGTCAAAAATTCGAATTTTTATCAACTTGAAATGATAATATCGATCAAGGTATGTCAAATAGATTTTGTCTTCGCTTCTCCCGATTTCTTAAAAGTTTCGTCGATCTCCACTAAAATAGTTACGATATGATTTTATGATTAACATTTCCTACTCAGCTCATGTTAAATAGTCAAAAGGCTTAAAATCATATTTCTATCAAAAGGGATCAAAATCAAAAGCCTGCAGTAGCCAACTAAATAGAAATCAAGCAGCCATCACCTAACTGGCTGGTATGGTAACTAACTCACTTCTCATAATTTAAAGGGATATTAAAGCACATAAAAAATAAAATATTAGGGAAAGCTAATATCACCCTGGCAATATAAGGAAAGGGTATCATTCCATATTATCCCAGAAAGGAAGTTTTGAAAAGAATGTATTTTTTATTAAAATTGGGTAAAGTGAGGAGATGAAGTTCCACGCACTCAAATAGGATAATGGATAAGCAATGGCCATGACTATGGCTATGATGATATGATATGATATGGCTATGACGATGCAATGGCAACCTCATCCCATCCCATCTCACCACCACGAGGAGGACCAAATGAAGAAGAAGAAGAAAAAAACCTTTTATACGAAATAAATCAATGGGGATTTATTTTAAAAACACAATCTGTATTGTTAATCAGTGGCGATAAATCTGTCAAATGAATGTTGGAATGCCGTAGTTTTGTAAGTTGATACATGGACATATAGCATATGGATGGAGAGAGAGAGAGATTCATTTTTTGAGAGGCTCTCACTCTCTCGCTCTTCATCTTATTCCCTTCTTGAAACTGATAGAAAAGAAGAGAACTACGATCCAAGACAAGGGTCAACTCTGCGGGATGTCGCCGTTGATAAAAAAACATATAATCCCAATCCTCCTACATTTTCTCTCTTCTCACCTTAACCAATACTGTATTTTATCATGAAATGATGGCTCTTTGCTATTGCATATGGACCATGTGAGCACTTTCTTTCCATTTATATTATGCTCAAAAAGGATTCGATTCGATGAACAAACCTGAGCGAGTAAATCCAAGCAAGATATGAGATCCATTTCTAAACAGTCTTTATGATTACTCGATTAGCCTCACGTTAACTGCCGTCCTCCCTGACTGACGACCAAGCTGCTGAGCTGGGCTGACCATTGAACAAATTCTAATGGTGAAATATATCTTGTGTTATGTGGCCATTTCATTTTAAATGAAAAGGCATTTCTCATCTTTTTCGTGAAGACTGGATTGGAATTCAATGCGAGGAGTGAGGGCATGGAGAGAGGAGAGAAATTAAATGTTCCATTTATGCATAGTTAATTAAGCCGATATAGAATATTTTTTTAGTAGAAGATGAGTTTCGTGTTCCGTCATAAATACATTGAACCGAGGAAAAGTCAGTTGTTGAAGGAGTCAATCTGAATCAGATCCCAAACATATACATTTCTCTGTAATTCCAACCGACAAAAATTGCAAATTGTAATCATAAATGACTCATAGTCCCCATTCCATATGCCAACTTACAAATTATAATAAATTCAGAGATTTTGGGAGATTAGCTTAGTTCATGTACGTATTAACTTATTGGCTTTTTTATGCTGGCATTACGAAATTATGTTTGCGAAGACATAACTTGAGTCATATTAGTAATTATACTAATTATAGTATAATGTCGTCCGTTTGTATTGCCGAAACATATTGCGTAATAAAGGACCTTCCCAAAAATCGTAAACTTAATGTTGTAATTATAATATGAACATGAAGTATTTTTACGCCGGAAATATTAAATACATGGATTAACGATACAAATCATATGAATAGATGTAATTCCAATCAGAGGGCATTCCATAATATTAAGCCTCAAACCATATCATCATGATCATGATCATGATCATCCTTATCCATAATGAGAGAAGATAATAATTGTTACCCCGTCGCGAGCGCTACATATATGCGCTTACAATAAACAATATAAACAATGAGAGTTGGGCTGACAATGACCAATTTCTTTTCCTACTTCTTCGAGGAGCTTCAATTTCCCAAACTGATCCTAATCCTTATTCAATAATGTGTTGGATGGAAACAAAAGTTAATCCATTTTTTATTTTGGTTATATGGCATAAGAAGTTAAAAGTAGATATGCACATCTCAGCATCCGTAAAGTCTCCTTCCCTATAAATATAAATATTATCCATATGCATGGCCACTTTCACGATTATGGCATGACAGGAAGGCAATTAAAACTGACTGGGAAAGCTATTCAAGACAAATTGTTATAGAGCTTGGTCAGAAAAAAATGGCTTTTGGTAGTCAGGTATTGATTACAAACGAATAAAATGGATTAGTCCATCAGATAATAAACGCATTCAAATGCGTAATCCGTATCTTATGCTTTAGTATATTTATAAGTTAATTGCGACTAGAAGTTGCGCTTATTGATAGAAGCAATTCCTGAATTAAGTGCATACATATGTACGTGCTTACGCATTTCTTCCAAATATAGCAATTCCAATTAAGAGATTTTTTGTTATCCATTATGATTGCGATCAGTAAGTAGTTGACAGTCATAAAGCAATCAAGTTCCGGAGGGCCTGCCTATAAGAGCTGATTGTGAGAACATGGGAAAATTTACTTTTAGCAGAAGGAATGAAATCTCCAGCAATAATCTCACAATCAGATCACAATTCAATAATTATTGTCATTGCTAGTCTTGCTCTTGGGATAAATGGAACAACTGCTTTGTTCTCACATTTTATCCCCTGTCCTGCCATCCCAACCAAATTGAATGTCGATATGCTTACTCACCCACTTATCTTAATGCGCATTTATGTATGTATCCATATATGACAATGAACCGGAGAGATATATGTATCAGCCCATGTCACGAGTCATTAGCTCATTTTATTTATTGCAATGAATTCACTCCCAAGCCTGGAGACTTTAGATTCCGATATTGATAAAAGTATATCTGATGAGGTGGGGAGAGGGAGGAAGATCCACCAACAATCCTCCATCTTCCTATACAACCATACCATGTGCATGTATCCATTTACGACTTTCTTCATAAAATTCCCATAATTGTTTTTCCTCGTGCAGTTGATCGAATGGCGGATGGAATGATATAATTTAATACTGGAGGTATAATATTGTGAGTGTACATGAGTTACTTCCTTCGAAACCTGTTGACAATATTTCGTATATGGGAAATACCGAAATCACGTAATTGGTTTAAGCATAAATTGGTACATTAGCATCATAACCATAAGCATTCTAATTGAATAGGGTAAAGAATTTAAAACTGTTTTTCTACAAACAAACAGTTTTAACATCCAAAGGATGTAATTTTACATAGTCTAACTAAGGCAATATTACCCATCTGATAAATATTTCTTCGGGTTACGTAATAGGAATATAAATTCCTCTACATTATACATCTCTACCGCAGTCAAACAAAAAACTCCCCGCCACCAAGGTTATAACAACTAAATCAAGCATTAAGAAATTATGTTGGCCCGTTAATCTTAATGTCCAATCAAGATTTGTGTAAGACATAAAAATTATGGTATTATCTGGATAAATGAGGCAAGCGCATATTATAACATCATTAATATATCTGTAGCCATCCATAGATTTCAGTATGCATTTTTATTATTATTACGTAACTTCCTTTCGGAATCCGATTATCCTTCCCTATCTCCCATAAAATAATACGTATGTACATACTTTAGTAAGTTTTACCTTGTAAGACTTTAAAGACAAACTTTCTATAATTGTATATGATGCTTATAATATGAAATGAAGATGGCCCTGTTCTCTTGTATTCGAACTTTGAAAAATGTGTAATTGTCCCCATTTAATATTTTTCTATCAAGTCATAAAAATTATGTATAACATATATAACTATTAACTTGTCATGATTCGAATTGTAGATATGTACTCATTTCGATTTCAAATCGGGACAGGCAGATGTTATACGATGATGCAGGGTGGCTATTGCTATGGCTATATGTAATGCCCTGAAATGAAATGACATAAATAAAAAGGAAGTAAAGGCTGGTCATGGTTTCCTTACCTTTTGGTTGTGTTGTCAATGTTGGACGTGGTTGTTGAGGTTCCTCTTTCCTAGTAAAGTAAGTAGCTACATGAAATGCTAGACTTCACTTGGTCAATACCTCTTGACACAACTCCGTCTTCCACTCAACCGGCACGTTCCGCCTGTGAATAAAACAAGAAACAAGTTTTTTTGTTTGTTAAATAACCAACCAAAGACCAGGCTTGATATGATCATCTTTCTCCTTCTACTTGGTCAGTAGCATTAAAAAGGGTGAATTCAAAATGAAATGAAACAAAAAGACATTCGGATTCAAAAACCAAATTGTTCATTGTTCAACTCATTCCCTTGCCACGTTAAACAATATAAGCAGTTTAAAGCTTTCTCCTCCGTCGATATTTTATATGCATTATTATTTTACTAAATTGAATCCACGCCTGCCTGATAAAAAACCCAGCCAATGATCTTAAATCATCCGAACAACTTTTATTGTCTTAATGGCAGAGGAGTTGTAAGTAGCTTTATGAAAATGTAACATTTTATATGTGACTCTCCAACTGCCAATGTTATTTATCCCATCTTAATAATTTTTTTGTTTTACAAAAGGCGAAAAAAAATTTCAATTCAAAGATAAATGTTTCCATCCCATGTACTTTCCCATCCATTCCCATCCCTTTGGCTCAGAGTCAGCTCATATCCATCTCATTTCTCATCGTCTTATGTCTTATTCCCCCTTTTTTAAATCCTCGATTCTCAATATATCATAAAATGATCCGTAAATAGTTAATGCAGAGGAGCAGAAGAGCTGTAACTGTAAAAATATATTTTTCTCTTCTCTCTTCTCTCTATATCCATATCTATCCAGTTGGCCCTAAGCTCCCCATTTATATATGAATTTTTGAATTCAGTTTTTTATCATTTTATTCCTTCTTCTTCTTCAAATGCAAATATACAGAGCCAATCTGGGTATTGTTCTGTTATAAAAACTAGCGGAGGAACAATGCCCAATAATATTTACCATTCACTCTGCATAACGGTAATAAATGCATTCAAATATATATATTTTTGGGAACAAGTCGTGTGTGTTCCAGCCCATATAACGCTGTTAGTGTTTGTTATGAATAAATATTTTGGTTTGGGTCCTTGTCTCGTTGTTGGGCTGAGCTGAGGAGAGGGAACCCACAGACGACATACCTCATCACATCACTTCTTCTTAGGATCATCCCTTCTTCATGGGATTTTGAAATTTGAACGATGACAATCAAGCAGTAGTTTTGTCCTGGTGGTATGTCGAGAGGATCTGAGCAGCATAAAAGGGCAAACGACATCATCGGAAAGAAAGCTATCATATCCCATATTCCCATGCTCCATGCAGAAATATTTTTATTCAGATATGATATGATTTGGTGTAGGGAAAAAAACCGGCACTGGATGGAAAATGGAACGATTGCCTTTTTTTTACATTTTTTACTTCCAGATCCAGATCCAGAACAAGCCGAAGATGAGATGACGAGAGAAATATATGGATGATTGTGGTGAGTATTTTTATCCCTGTGCGTTTTTTACCCTGAGAGAGCTCCATACTGACAGTGTATGGAAAGGCATTCATTGAAACGCATGAAACCGTAGGAGGTATTAGGAGCTAAAGCCATACTTATAGGTTTGGATTATGTCAGGCCAGATCCCAGATCCATGTAATAAATATGACTTTTGTTATCCCAGAGAAAAAAAAATATTTTGAAGCTTTATGATCTATCCACTGCTGGCAAATATGAAGAAAGAGAGTTTGGAGAAATGGAAAGGAAGAAGGAACCCTTTTTGACAGAGACATTTTATTTTGGGTGTATCAGATCAGAGGAATATGGGATGAGAGGGTTCTTCTTCGGAGTATTTACCATTATCTCCGGGGCTCATTGTCATATGGAGGAAGTAAACAGTAAAGTGGTAAGTGGGAAAGGATGAATTGTGAAGGGATGCAGGATGCATTTGCGGAGTTAGTGGATTGATCATCGATTTAGTCAATAAAAAGGAGTAATATTTAAATTTGCATGAGAAATGAAATAAAAGAAAAATAGTACGATTGGATTGGATTCGTCAAATCTCCTAGTTAGTTTATTTAATTTTGCTGTCCTCCATGCATAAATTATGTTCGATAAAATATATTTGCATTCAATGGAGCCGGTACGGATATTTATTTTTGAATTCCTTTATATTATTCTGGTTGTTGATCTCGACACTGAATATATTTTAATCTGATCCGATCATTCATCCCATTACGGACAAAGTTCCAAATATTCTAGTAAATAGACATTTGTAACATAAAGACGCCACAGATATATTTTCCCTTGGTTATCGACGTTACTAGTTCATTAGGTTGTTTGGATATCTGTTTGACATTTTATTAGTTTTACGGAACTGAATGTGCAAATATTTCTAGTATGCGAGTTCTAGTATTGAGCAATTATAAGATATTTATTGTAACATTTTAAAGATATTCGATTAAATTCTTTTCAAAGTGTTGGATAAAGAAAATATAACAATGCATCTATAACTGTCTAGGCCAAATTTCAACTACAATCAGACGTTCAGACATCAAATAGGTCATAGTCATAATTTATTTAATAGGATGAAGAAACACTTTGACACGTTTATCCTAATTCCAGCAGGAAGAACGAACAGACAGAACCCTTTAAACTACTTTAAACCCTTTCATTCTTCGAACTGCGTCTGGGTACGTTTTTACTACATTAAATATTCCATTTAACATTTTAAATATGCATGCATATCTATTTGCTACCTTCTTGGGATGTGTCAACTGTGAAATCAATAGTCAAACAAAACCTACCCATGAATAAAATATAAATACATATTATCCGGGCATAACAATATATCTAAATGGCACAATCCAATACAATATACTTTAATATGCCTATTTCCTCCTTGCACACACGCATATTTCTGCATAATGCATGGGTGAAAAATGATCCAGACACTTTTCCACCCATTTTTTTATATTCATCAATTTGGATCAAGGGCAATAAAACCGGGAAGAAAAAGAGAATGGTTCGGTCTTGTGCTAAAAAGGGGAAAAGGGTGGCAGTGGAATCATGGCATGGATGATGGCATCATGTCGAAATCGTTCGGAAGCTGTTGGGAGAACATTTATATATTTTCCAGGCTCATCATATCATAAACATGTTGTCTGTCTGCTAAAGTGACAGTGACAGTAGTAATAATGTTTCCCCAGCCCATTTCCTTTTTGCTATTTAAAAATATTCATCTATCTGCATCTGCATAAAAAAAACTTGCATTGGTGAAATGTGCTTGGGCAGAAGAGAAAAAAAAATTCTATATCCGTCAGTATTTTTCCCTATTTTTATTCATGGATTATTACTTTTCATGCGGTTTTATTACAACAACAGCACCGGAGAAAAAAATTATAGATCCCTTTTCGTTTCCTCCTGAATGCTGCTGCTGCTGCTCTTAAGATGAGGATAAATATAAATGTCTTGGGCGAGTTGAGTCCTTTCTCTCCACTCCTCCTTCACATTTCCCGGAGAAAATAGAGGGAGAATGGAAATGCTTGAAAATGGTAATCCTAATTGTTTTTTCTTCTTCTCCTTCCTTGAATGAATGAAAAGGAGAACTAATAGCGTGAAAAGAAATAAATCACAATGGGAAGGAGAATGGGAATAAAAAACAAGAGTTCTGTCTGTATTCTTTTGTTTAACATTTTGGGATGGGGATGGGGGATATGGCTGATTTTCTCACTTTCATTGCGGATCCTTTATCATTATCATCAACCTCATCGTCCTCATCATCATCGCCAGATACTTTACAATATTACAATAGAAAGAAAGCAGCCACTTTCTTTTAAGCTTTTTTCAATATTTGGTGAAGGAATCATTGCTGTACACAGAATGAATTCCTTTCATTTCTGAAAATCATAAAATAAAATTGTGTGGATTTTACAACTTTTCTTTTTTAAAGCGAGGGGGAATAAGACAATTGGCTAGATTTCAATGTGATATAGATGCTCTTTTTCATCAGCGGCATCTTCAATTAAGAATGCTTTCCTTCGTCAATGAATTGTTCCTCTGTTCTTGTTTTCATTGTCAATAAAAATGCAATAATGCCATTGTCTCTCAAACAGTGGTACTTTGACGAAATGCGAATTGAATTTCATTGCGCACTTTTTCTATAAGAAGTCCTCGTTTGTCACACGAGCTATACAGCAACACCCAACCAGGCATAACAAGATCCATTGTCCATAATCATATGCCATTTTTTATCTTCAACTCTGTCATTGCCAATACCTGACTCAATCCGGTCTCTCAAGTACTTCCATATACCGTGGCAAATAAACAGTTACCGAGAGATAAATGACTTGGAGCAATATTAAAAGTAATGATAAAACGGGCCCTTCCAAGTGTTGATTATTATGATGATGGAGTCAAACTCAAGTGAAGGCGGATAATCCCGAAAATGACATTAGTTGTTGTGGTCTGGTTTGGCTTGTTCCTTCTTTCCCTCTCTCTCTTCCGTCTAAATCTAAGAAAAAGTTTCACTTCGTGTGGAGGCGGCACAAGCACATAACAATAATAAAAAGGAGAAATTGATGCCAACCTATTTATCAGGATTATATAATAATAACAATATTTTTGAAAAATATATTACAGCAATGGAATGAAATAGGAAGTGAGAATGAAAGAAGGATAAAAAAGGGAGAAGAGGAAGAAGCACTCATTCTCATTCCTTTCCTTCCATTTTTTAGTTATTGTTGTAAACCAAAGAGAGAGAGAGAGGGAGAAACGTCAAGGCGCGAATCTATTATTATTATTACCGTTATATTATCCTTATTGCTACTCAAAGTCGGTTCTTATACATTTTCCTATTTCTATTTTCTCTATTACTTTTTTTTCTTCTTATCCTTGAAAACATTTCATTTCAATACAATGAATGAATGAATCCATTTCAACAACCAGCTTTGTTCATTCCGAAAGGAGCTGTTGTCATCTTCTCCCCAAATGACAAAGTGCTTGTTTTACAGTTTAGCATTCCATTTTTTGGCATTAAAGTGCAAGAAAAAATATCAATAAATTTGAATGTCTTTTTGCCATTATAAAAAATATTCGTTAAAAGTCACGATGAAATGACTATGACTTGACTTTGACTTGGGAAATCGAAATATCCCAATCCAATTGCAATTGTCACTAACGTAAATATCCAATGAAACAAAAATATCATCATGGATAGTTTTACTTTTACTGCACATTTCCACTGTTTATATGTGTTGATCATGAAATGATATATGATCGAATCCCCTCGAGCCTTTCTCTCATCCAGAGAGAGAGGGAGGATTGTGGATCGGGACCGGGACGAGGGAGTAAAAGCAAAACTTTAAATATATTATGGACTAGATAAATCTACATATGGATATGTGGATTCAAATCACTCCCGTAAAGTAAGACGCCGGCATTAAAAGTACCTATATCATTTTCATTCCGTTTTTTTTTATTCCAATGTTTCTTTAGAATGGAAGGGGGATGGGGAGGTGTCGTTAGCTTAGAGTTAAAATTTAGCGGCTTTCTCCTTATCGCATATAAAAAGTGACTATCCATTTGTACTCAATTCCCCACCTAACTTCAAAGAGCTTCGGTGGTATAAATACGGTTGTCGTCGGGAGAGGAGCTGGAGTGAAGCCATCATTTTTATTTATTATTATACCTTTTATATCCCTACTTGGGATATTTTAAGTAAGTATATATTCCGACTGTCAATCCAGTGACACTATTACTCATGCATATATTATGAATGATGTGCTGGTATGACTCCCATTTCATCTCTAATATCTACATATACCAATATGCATGACATGGGTGTGTTATGTGTGTGCGTGCGTAATTTACAATGCAAAAAGTCAAAGTGAAGTCAGTCTCATTCCTCCCACTTTCTCTTTATGGTCCCCATTCCCCCGATTTTTATTTTATTTCAAGGGAGGCAGGGAAAAGAAAACACTTTCTGATAAATCATTATATTACTGTCACGGAAGTAGTCAAAGAGGATTTGGGATTTCCATAAATTGTTATTTCCCTTGATGTGTCTATGCATCATAGAGAGAAAGAAAAAGAAATAGATGGCGAAATGGAAGAGCGGAGAAAGAAGCATGACCATGATCATGTATGGATGGGGTGGAACAAGACCAGATTCATTCTAAAATATTTTATTCCATATTTTATATATGCCAATTGATGTATTCATATTGCATAATAATGAGGATGACATCTATTTACAATATTAAAAGTCACTGGAGGAAGATGGGTGGGGGGTGTGGGTGGGGATGCATGTAATAATGACTAATGATGCTTCCTTTCAAAAGGAATTAACAGTCGAGATATAACAAGTGAGATCGACTAATGGAAAGTGATATGGAAATACTTTAAAGGAATCCATATATTTAAATTGTTGGGAATATTTTATCTGAAATACAGCCATAATTAAGCAAGTTTGTTTTTGGATCTTAAGAAACTTCCCCAAAATATTCCCAGCCCCTCCGTCCGAATATTGAAAATGAAAGGGAACTTCTTCCTTGAACTAAATAAAAGCAGGGAAGTATATTTATGACTGCATTAGTTATACTTAACATGTTCCATTTCCCCCCGCATGAAAAGTCGAAGAAAGGTAACTAGTACTTTCTCCAGGTCCCCGTCAGCCTTCCCATAATATATGTAGATACTTGGGTATAAGAAAGCCATTTCCCCGAGAGTTCCAAAACATGGTACCAGAATAATAAATTTGAAAGAGTGGTGGAGGAGGAGGAGGAGAAGAACCAAAATAGAAATGACTTCTTTCTCAATTTCCCAAACTGGTCAGAAGAGAACAAGTCTATACCTATTTGCCTCCATTCCCATTCCACATTTCCCTCTGCTCCTTTCTTCTCCTCCTAGTCAATGTATAATTGCTGTGGCGAGGAATGTTGTGCTCTCAAACTTGAATGGGAATTCATTGGACAAAGTGTGGGGAGAAGAAAGTGTATAAAGCTGTCTCCTCTCACTGTTGCCTCTCTTCCTATCGTCCTCTCATTGAAGTGCCCCTTTTCGGTTTCACATTCCCATTCCGGGAATTTAAGGGCTTTCAACAGGGGCGAATATCGAAAGATTTACTTTTCTTCCCAAGGAAAACTTTTCTTTAAGAAAGGGAAAATAATAATAATGCCGTGTATATGGCGGAAACACTTGTGTGGCCGACTGAGTAGTGGAAATTGAATGCACATATATATTTACATTTATTTTATATTTTAATGATTTGTAATT
>JAQIXQ010000354.1:0-33474 GCA_034700485.1 Pseudosinella alba | reverse complement strand
TCCGCTCTGAATAGGCTAGTCTTAATGCGCTGGAGGACCCTGAAGGTTCGAAGTTGCCATTTAAATACAAGCGGTATGGTATAGCCACAGCCCTACCTAGAATAGGTTTTTAGTGGCTGCTCGGAAAATGTGTCGAAAAACGAAACGAAAAAAGAAAAAGATTTTTATACCTCATTTTATTTTATTTCTGAATACAGTCTTCAAGTCGAAAGTGCTTTACATAAAACCTACATCAAATCCGCCTCTTTTCAGGAAGCACCAAGGTATATTTCATACAAATATGCTATTACCTCTTTTAGGTATGGATATTAAAGGAGGAAAAATTACTTTTCTCATGCATTGAACTTGATTAATGTGGTCGATGCATATTTACTTAAAATTGAGAATAAGGTAGCTTTTTACAGGACAGGTCAGAAATAACCACTGGGAAGACCGCCGGAATGCATAAAATATATTAAATTGAAATAAACTGTTTGCAATTTTCAGAGAAGCGAATTATATATTGGAAAGCGAAAAACACGAAAAATATATTACGTATATTTTTGCTTGCAAATTATTTTCAGAAACACGAAAATAGCAAAAATATTAGTTTTTATATGAAGAAAGACACATTTTCCGAGCAGCCACTAAAAACCTATTATAGGTAGGGATGTGGATGTGGCTATACCGCTTGTATTTAAATGGCAACTTCGAACCTTCAGGGTCCTCCAGCGCATTTAGACTAGCCTATTCAGAGCGGAGAGTGTCACCATCGTTTTTTTCATGCAAAAATGACCCAGTATGCCTATTTTCATCAATTTTAGGAGTATACATGTGAAAACCCTTACTTGTCAGTCTCCGCTCACGCGATTAAGTTGTCATTTGTCATAGTTAGTACTTAGCGACTAGGTTAACGGGACGACCATCACATCATTGTTGCAACAATTCCTAAAATAATTTCATGTCACACATCTTGCCAAGCATAATTCTTTGTGGATTAACAATCTCATTTTACCCCAAGAATACTAGAATACTTATAATTTAGTCAAACATTTACCTGCCATTTAGGACTTCAATTCAACGGGTCCACATTCACTCCTTCCCTGGATAGGGTGGTCTGAATCATCTAATGAGCACATCCAGCCGGATTTGGGGAATCTTCCAATCGCTTTATATTCTCCTCTGTCCAGGGCACCACATATTCCAGCATATTATTTTTCCTGTTGGCCTTCCATCGGTACCAAGCCCTAACCCAGCAATAAGTTGCGGAAGACTAGATGATGATGATGATGATGATGAGAGGAAGTGGACTTCTTCACACTGCCCTTCCTAGACTTGAATATCAATTTCTTACACCTTTTAAGAAAGCTGGGGACTGCCGGCGTCAAATTCATAAGTTTCGCCATGAGATAGACCATCCCCCTCATCATTGATCCTGACTCATTAACCACCAAAAGTAACTCCTCCAGTGGCATTCCTAGGTTCAACTTCTCCAACAGGTTGTCATTTTTGACGTTTTTAAACTTGGGCACTTTAGTTTGATTATGATTCTGTAGTCTGAATCCTGCAGTACTTTTCTAACATAATAAATTGTTAGTTGCTCGTGTTGACCCTTAACCTTCTCAGATATCCATAAGTTATGAAGGTGATTGTGATGACTGGACAAGATCCGACCCTTAGCAGTGGCACATTTGTCCAAAAAAAAACGCATAGCTCGGCCATTGGCGTTACTTCGCCTACTTTCTAAGGTATCGGAAATGCCCGTGGTAGATGTCCTTAATTTTGGAATTTCCAGTAAAAATTATGAAATTCAATATGCGCATTTCGGGAGAAAAAATCCAAAATGTACATGCCGAATAAAGATCATTATTTATTTGGCTTCTTGAGGAACATTATAAAAATGCTAAAGTACTTTCGTTTAGTGTTTGAAAACAGTTTATTATTTGATATATTGAATTCATCTTGAGGACTTGTCTATGAATGAAAATTTTACAGTCATACATGTTCACAATTTTTAATACATGCTAAAAATAACAATGCTGAATACTCCTCGTTATGCAGCACCAGCAGCACCAGCAACCCTATTAATCTTTATAATAATCTCCTGAGCAACTCTAAATAAAAAATAATATTTGCAAACAAAGAATTGTAAGATTTGTCTCATGTACATCATCACATCGCATGACTCATGACTTACTGTTGCATTGTGGACGCAGGCAAATAATCCCATGTATGGTTCACAGGGAAGGTAGCGAACGTTAGTCATTGTTTCAAATTCCCTATCTAAAAATCAAAATGCGATATCAAATCAAATCATGTAGTCGAGTTTCTTCTGAAAGCAAACAAATTAACTCGACCCACATTTGGTTTTGCATATGTCCAAGGCCGCTGTGACGTTTCTCAAGAGCTCCTGTGGTGCCTCACTAACTGGCTTGCCGAATCTCCCGAACCCTAGTTCGTTTAGCATGTTCGTTATGAATGCCTCGGTGTAGAAGCGGAAAGGCTCCTCCTTCTTTGTTTTCATAATAACATATCTGCCCATGAGTGCACACATCTTATCACATGTTTGCTGTATAAATGCACCAAAATATATATTTTTTTAAAAAATTAAGTCCAAAAATACGTTTGACTTCAAAATTGCGGATGTGGGTGGATTGCGGAATTATTAATTACCTTATGCTTTTCGTGGCTCTCCCGACAACTATGCCAAGCCACCCTGTTACCCAGAAACCAATTTCGTCGCCTTGAATTTTGCTGATGCGGGAGGCAGCCGAAGTCAGGCCAATGCTCGCCGAAGCCGCGCATTGAATAATCGTGTTCGGCAGATGACTAAATACAAATATAAACATATTAGATAATTCTGATATAATTAATTAAATGCCAAAGAGTGATTAGTTGTACCTTTGAAGAAATAGTCATCATTACCAGTACTGCAACTGCAATGAGCAGTGACTTACTCATGGTGAAATTAACAGAAGTCAAACTATATGTATTTCTATCAATGTCACAGGATAACAGTTTTCGATATATTTGGTTGCGTGAAGGGTTCCTTGCTGTGGAATTGTTTATGTGATTCTGAATTCCGCTTTAATTACGGTTGTGTGCTTACAACTTGTTAGCGTCATCTTTCTTGAAATGGATTTGCGTAACCGGAGATGACAAATGGCGTCGCGTAATTAAAGCTATGCCGGGTACGTCGTATGAATTATCACTAACAAGTGAATGCTTACATTTTCTAATACACTCTAAATATTTTGTAAACTAGAATATGACAAAATTAGTTTCAATTGTTCATCAATATGGTATAGGTAACTTGGCAGATTGAACTTGTGATGAGATGAGAGATGCGATAAGAGGAGTCACGACATGAGATGAATATGAATTTGCATCATTGGTGACTATTGGCTTAAAGCGAGCAATCTCAGGTTTTATTACTAACAGTACTAACTCAAACTCAATTTAATTTGGGTTAAACAATTAAGCAGTAAAATCACTACTTTTATTATGGACAATATTTAACTTGGTTTCAGACTTAACTTTGTATGATATAAAATGACACATTTAATTAATACGCATTGATTCGCCAATAGGTTTCCGGGACGAGCATCGCATCATCGCCTCAGCATTTCCTAAGTAATCATTCAATATCATCACACACATGACAAATCATGACATTACCGAGATTGATTTATTATTCCCATCTCATTTTACCCCAAGAATACCAAAATACATGCAATTAGACAGTAAGAGCTAAACAATATAAATATTTTTGTGAAATATTTACCGTGTATTTATGATTTGATAGGGTCCAATTCCGCATCTTCCCCAGATAGGGTTGGATGACTATACTCAATCATCTCATGAGCACATCCTGCCGGATTAGGGGAGTCTTCCAGTCGCTTTATATTCTCCACCGTCCAGGGCACTACATATTCCAGCGTATTATTTTTCCTTGTGGCCTTCCATCGGCACCAAGCTTGGGTGGCGCAAATTCCAGCAACAAGTTGCTGAAGATTTGATGATGATGAGGATGATGATGAAGAAGAAGTAGACTTCTTTCCAAGGTTACCAGTTTTGGCATGAGATAGACCACCCCCCTCATCATTGACCCTGATTCATTAACCACCAAAAGTAACTCCTCCAGTGGCATTCCTAGGTTGAACTTCCCCAACAAATTATAATTTTTGATGTGCTTAACCTTGGTCCTTTGGTTTGGCTTGGATTCTGCAAAGCCTGTAGGACTGTCCAGACGTAGTCAATTACCAGTTGTTGATGTTGACCCTTGATTTTCTCCTTCATCCATAAATTGTGAAGGTGATTGTGATGACTGGACAAGATCCGACCCCCGGCAGTGGCACATTTGTTCATAAAAACACATAGCTCGGCCATGTCGTTACTTCGCCTACTTTCTAAGGATTCGAAATCGCCCGGGGTAGATGTCCTTAATTTTTGGATTTCCAGTAAATCTCCCAGCTATAACACGTCGTGTTAGGAAACGGGATTGAATATGTATGCACTAATGTACAATGACAATGGTCAAGCAACTAATATATATTGTCGCCATGCAAGCTTGCGCAAATTTATTTCTTACTAGAAACATCAACATTTTACAGGCATACATGTTCACAATTTTTTAATACATGCTAAAAAAAATAACAACGATGCTGAATACCCCGTGTTATGCAGCAGCAGCACCGGTAACCCCATTAATCCTTATAATAATCTCCCGAGCAACCCTAAATACAAAATAATATTTTCAAACAAGAAGTGCAAGATTTGTCTCTTGTACAACATCCCATGGCTCATGACGTCATGACTTACTGTTGCATTGTGGACGCAGGCAAATAATCCCATGTATGGTTCGCAGGGGAGGTAGCGAACATTTGTCATTGTTTCAAATTCCCTATCTGAAAATCAAAATGCGAAATACGATATCAAATCATGTTATCAAATTTCTTAATGATGAATGAAAGCAACGAATTAACTCGACCCACATTTGGTTTTGCATAAGTCCAATGCTGCTGTGACGTTTTTTACGAGTTCCTGTGGTGCCTCACTAATAGGCTTGCCGTAGTCCCCGAACCCTAGTTCGTTTAGCATGTTCGTTATGAATGCCTCAGTGTAGAAGAGGAAAGGCTCCTCCTTCTTCGATTTCTTAATGACTCTTCTGCCCCTGAGTGCGCACATCTTGTCACATTCTTGCTGTATAAATACACCGAAATATATATTTAAAAAAAATAAAGTCCAAAAAACGCTTGATTTCAAAATTGCGGATGTGCGAATTATTACATTACCTTATATTTTTTGTGGCTCTCCCGACAACTATTCCAGGCCCCCTTGTTACCAAAATACCAATTAAATCGGTTTGTGTTTTCATGGTGCGGGAGGCAGCTGAAGTCAGGCCAATGCTCGCCGTAGCCCCGCGTTGAACGGTCGAATTTAGCAGATGACTAAATACAAATTTAAACATATTAGATATCTGTAATTCGACTATAATTAATTAAATGCTAAAGAGTGATTATTTGTACCTTTGCAGTAATCGTCATTATTATCAATACTATAACCGTAATGAGCAGTGACTTGGCCATGATTCGGTTAATTTCAGAAGTCAAATTATATTTATTTCTGTCACTATCACGGGATAACCGCTTTCAAGAGCTAATGGTTCCTTGCTGTAGCATTGTTTATGTGATTCTGAATTCCGCTTTAATTACGGCTGTGTTATTAGCGTCATCCTTCTTGAAATGAATTTGCGTAACCGGATATGACAAATTGCGTCACGAAATAAATGATGTGCCAGCTACGTCGCATGTATTAAAGCGTTCTGCATTTATTTGGATCACCTGGAAAACTACGATAGCTCCGTAATTATTAGTCCAAATAACTTCTCCAGTACCTCATTCGAAAATATAGATCGCGGGATACAAAAATAAAAAAACTCGGAAATCTCAAATAGTCACAATACCTTCCATTTTTCACGATACTTTTTTGCTCGCCAAACTTAGTCGCGGGGGTGATATTGGTACCCAAAATTTGAATTTTTTCTTGTGTGATGCATATCGACTACATTTTGGCACTGCTGCATACAGAGTGACATGAAACTTTTTAAGATAGCAATTTAAACAATGACTAAGATGTCCTATGCTACGGAGTGGCCTATCTGTCATGAAAATTTGGGTGGCCCCATAGCGGAAGGGCACAACCTAACTTCAGGCTCGAATTTGGCAATACGCACTCCATAGGGTTAGGAAATCTTGGTCATTGTGTAAATTGCTATCTTAAAAAAGTTTCATGTTACTCTGTATGCAGCATAGCGTCAAAATGTAGTTGATGGGTATCGCACAAGAAAAAATTCAAATTTTGGGTACCAATATCACCCCCGCGACCCAGTTGGGCGGGCAAAAAAGTAACGTGAAAAATGGAAGGTATTGAGACAATTTGAGATTTCCGAGTTTTTTCATTTTTGTATCCCACGATCTATATTTTCGAATGAGGTACTGGAGAAGTTATTTGGACTAATAATTACGGAGCTATCGCAGTTTTCCAGGTGATCCAAATAAATGCAGAACTCTTTATTATTATCGCAAACAAGTAAATGTTTACGTTGCCTAATACACTCTAAATATTTTGTGATGTAGAATGTGATAAAATTAATTTTAATTATTCATCAAAATAGTATAGGTAGCTTGGCTGATAAGACTTGCGATGAGATGAGAGGTGCGATGGGAGACATGACATGAGATGAATATGAATTCAAAATTGTTGTACTATGGTCCTCCCCATCCGGCACCACAATATCTCCAGCAATAATGCCGGAATTGTCGCCGAAACGATTATGACCCAATAATACATAACCCCAAAGTGCACCGGAGAAGAAATGGGAGAAAACTGCTCCATCAATCCAATCTTCCAGTCCGCGGAGTAGTCCAAGCGATAAATGAATTTTCTCCTCTGCAAATAGTACTGCCTCTGCAGGTCACTTGCCCTGATCTTCACAGCCTGGCGAAAGTCATCCTTGTTAGGATTGGGATGCAACTGATTATAAATGAAACTTGAGCCGGCTGTCTTATCATTAGCAAGCTTGTACAGACGCCAGCGTTCAAACAAGCCGGACTCAACTACCTGTGCCAAACCGCGTTCAAGCATGGGCTGGAAATGGTTCCGAAACACAAAGAAAAAATCACTATAGCCAAGCTGGGGAATTGGAATTGATTTGGAAATCCAACTAGAGCCTAGCTCTTGCAAATAATGGATGAGAAAATTGACTATAGTCTGGTCATCAATTATAGAATATCGAGCGGGCAACTCCATAATGGAGCCACTGCTGTTCTTAGTGGATCCATTTTTTAAGGCGAGGAAGGCAAAGTCATTGACAAATCCGACGTTAAACAGAATTACGATTTTGTTAACCTTCGCGAAAGTCTCTGCTTGTCTCTGATCCAACCCCGCCTCCCAAATTCCTGCGAGGGCAATGGATTTCAGACATGAAACCCAGCCATCTCCCCCTCCCCCACGGCAATTTCTTATTGTCCCCGTCATAATGTTGCTGGCCATCAATGACTCCAAAGTCAGCGGAACCATCGGCTCTATCTGATGGGAAAGGGAGGAGAACATCTCCCCTTGGTACAGCTGTGTTACTAACAAAGCTGTTTGACTCCAAAGGCACAGGAGGAGGATTAACGAGCCCTGATTGATTCTAGCCATGATTGAGGAACTTCCGGATTGACTTAGCAAGAGGCAGCCTAAGGCGAACCAAATTTGCAGAAAATTTCCTAGCAAACTACAAACCCTCTGGGTGGCTGAGTACAGAAGGCGCATGATCTTCACGGTGAACATCAAAGTGAAGGATAAGCTGGAACACAGAAGAAATAGCCAGATTGACCAACCAAATGGTTTGATGATCCCTTCGACTCGCGTCTCAGTTTTTAATTTGCTAGTGTCCTTTATCACGGTGATGAATGCATATCGGTAGTTCCGACTTCCGTGTGGGATCCAACTGTACTTTCCATCATAACCATTGAGGCTGTGAATATTCGGTATTAGCTGGAAATAAACTGAGCCGTAAGGAATTGATCCGGGGTATTTGTCATAAGTCATATTATATTTGAGAGCTATTGCAAGAATGGTGCAAGCCATTTGGAGAACGTAATTAGTCTTACTGTAAAATTTGCATAGACGAATTCGTCCGCGTTCCTTTGTCATGTAGAATTTCGCAGTTACTCCGGGTTTTATTTCAACGTATGCATTTTGCATGTTACTATGGAGCATCCTCCAAGCGTCCTGAATATCCTTGACTCCCCCTTCCATATTAATTGGAACAAGTTGAGTTTCTCCAAGGCGGCACGTCAGGCAGATGAAATCCACCTGCTTGAAATCATGGACGTTGATGAATATCAGGCCCGGGGCGGAAAGCCAAAGGAAGTTGTCCATAGATGGACTAGTTTTAATTAGGGAAGGTGAACTGATTGTGAGAAGCCATACAAATCCCGGTTTAACTTGCTCGTTGTTGTACATCTTGGAGACGGGGTTGGCGAATGTGATCCATGGGGCAATGTGAACAATGCAGGGTGTGAATTTCCGGCGACCAATCCGGAAGTTCACTACTTTCAATTTGCGAGAGGATTTCTCAAACGGCTTGAAATGCTGGAGTGAAATCATGTCCGGCAGAATGTAGTCAAGTAGTTTGACAAACACTTTGGAGTAACTTTCCTTTAGGACTGAGTATTGAATTATTGTCTTATTTGGCTTATTGTTGTAGTCAATGAATGTAAAAGAGCAGGATTGGAACATGCTAACTAGTGAAGGGAAGGAAAGTGATGCCGAGGTTGGAGTGATGGGTAATAGCAAACAGGGTAGAATTAAGACAGTTATAATTAGATAATTATGAGTCATCTTGCTAAAATGAGTGAATCAGGCACTTTAAAATTCTTTGGGTCTGGGAATATTGTCTTACACATTTTAGACAGTGTCTAACTGCAACATGTTCAACCATATAGGGCTCCTAACAGTTCTAAACCGTACAAAGACAATAAGATAACTTGCTCCACTTAATTTGGGAATTGCAATTAGCCAAACCGCGTTTAACAATTTAGTTAGAAAACAAAACTTGTGGAGTGATACGTAAATAAATTGGAATTTCAACGTTGTGTATATTAGGTTGGTTCATGACACGTCCAACTGTGGAATTTTATTGCGGCCCCGATATTCAATATTTGTCCGGGTCATCTAAACCTAAGTTGATTGTGTCGAAGCTTAGTGGACACAAAGGAATAGAGCTTTAGAATTTTAATTACTAATAAGTATCACCCTGTTGTCAGTTCATATCTCACGACAATCTATAACGACAAACTTTAATTTACATGGACATAATTGCCATTCCTTGTCCCACAGGAAAAATATTAAGTAGATATAAATATGAAATGAGGCCATTGGATTTTGCAGTTTTGCTAAAGAGAATCATGTTAAATGCAATATATATGACACGCGCAAGTAGGCTAAAGAAGCGTCCTATTACCTGTCTTGCTGTTTTGAGAAACAGTTACAATATTAGATTAATGTTGATGAATCTAAGAAAAAACTCTAATAAACCTTTGTCTTCCATAATATGGGGAACCTTATTCGGGAAAGTCTCAGATTAGACATCACTACATTGCATTGGAGCTGATAATAGGGAGAAAACAAGTAGTAATATTGAGCAAACTTTTTTGAAACTTCTCGCATTTGTAAAGAATACTCGACTCTTGGTTGAGGACATCCATGCCCGTTTTCATTCCCAATGGCTCCATAATCAAGTAACTATTGAAATGTTTTCCCAAAGTAAAGAGACTCCGACTGGGGCGTTCCAAAGGTATTACGGCAGCACTGGAACAAGTCTTCATCTATTGTAATATTGGACAGCAGGGGATGCCGGAAGTTGGCTGCGAGCGGATTAGTAAGCTTATCAGTTTTAATGGGGTTTATCTGATGGAATATTAGATGAAACCGTCCATTCTCAATTTGACAATTGAGTAATATACTGGGCATCTGTTGCTAAGTTATGTCATGGTTGGGGATTTCTGGTGGCATTATTTCCTATTAGTTAGTATTGAGTATTCATAATTTGTCATTCTGGCATTAAATTGAGAAGATTCTTTATTATGCCGACAATAGCACTGAAAATCTTTTATTTCTCTCATTTTGCTTGCATGTTTCACAAATTAAAATGACCAGGTAGATAGATATAATAGCATAACATCTCCAACATCGTCATCTTTAAATAAATCTATTTGAAACTTCATAAAAACTCAATTTAATTAATACTAAACAGAAAAGCAGCAAAATCATGTGTGAATAAATATTTACATAATTCAATTTTATATAGGTGATAAATTTCTACAATTGACAAATCAAAGTTAAATAGCTTATTTTTTTCTCATCATCTATCCATCCAACCAAACGCACGGGATTACATTTGCAATGGTTAGTTTTTAGCCAATAGGATTATGGGATGATCATCACACCGTCACACCAGCATTTCCTAAATTCAGTAAAAATCAAACGTTTGACAAAATACCGCATTACTGAGGTTTATTTATATTTGCCAATCTCACTTTACCCCATGAATACTAAAGTATATATAAATTCCAAGGAAGAGCTAAATTAAATAGGCATTTAACTAATTTTGAATCAAATATTTAGTCAGATATTTACCTGGTATTTATGATTTGATCGGGTCCACTTCCACCTCTTCCCCGGATAGGGTTGTCTGACTGTACTCAATCATCTCATGTGCACATCCTGCCGGATTAGGGGAGTCTTCCAATCGCTTTATATTCTCCTCCGTCCATGGCACCACATACTCGAGCATATTGGTCTTCTTTGTGGCCTTCCATCGGCACCAAGATTGGGTAGCGCAGATTCCAGCAACAAGTTGCTGAAGATTAGATGATGATGATGAGGAAGAAGTGGACTTCTTCCCACTTCCCTTCCTGAATATTAATTTCTTGCATCGTTTGAGAAAGCTGGGAACGGCCGGCATCAAATTCAGCAGTTTCGGCATGAGGTAGACCATCCCCCTCATCATTGACCCTGATTCATTAACAACCAAAAGTAACTCCTCCAGTGGCAATCCAAAACTCAACTTCCCCAACAAGTTGTAATTTTTAACGTTTTTAAACTTGGTCACTTTGGTATGGCTTTGATTCTGCAAATCCTGAAGCACTCTTCCGACATAGTCAATTATAAGCTGTTGATGTTGACCCTTGACCTTCTCCTTTATCCATAAATTGTGAAGGTGATTATGATGACTGGACAAAATCCGACCTTCTGCTGTGGCACATTTGTTCATGAAAACACACATCTCGGCTAGTGCATTACTTCGCTTACTTGCGATGGTTTCGGAACGGTCAGGGTATATTGTTTTGATTTTTGCATCCAACTCTCCATCGACAATCAGCTCCCTCAAGTTATCCAAAACTATTTCAATCTTTTGGTCGTCACTTGGTGCTCCAGTGGAGGCAGCACCCAACAACGGCAAATCTGTCACTCCTGCCATTATTCAGAGCTTTATAATGTTTTTTTTTTTTTTTGGGGAAAATTTTTATCGATATTTTTTGGTGAAAAGATAATGAATTAAGTGGAACGTTGAATGCCGTAACTCTTGAGCAAGAGTAAACTCTAACGCTACTTTAATTGACTAATTTCAAAAGGAAGAGAACTAATCCATAGTCCAGTATTAAATTCCGATATAGTTTCTTTGTGAAAGTCATCAGAAAGGAATGCCAAAGTAATGGATAATTCCCATTCACACAGTTCATCTCCTCCTCCTCCCAGGTCGGAGCTGTCCCAGGCAAAAAGGAATGCTGATCCAGCAAAAGGTTAAATGACCATATTAAATTGCCCAAGACAGCCTCATCAAGTGTTAAGAGATAGGAGAGTATGATATGATGTATGAGATATGTTCGTATATCCTTGTGTAATAGCCTATTTTGCAAGCTCATGCTTTAGGGTCCATGATCAAATTAGTCAAGAAAAAATATCGCAAAATAGGATATTTTTTAAAACAATTTTAATCATTCACAAAAGGGTGCATTTTGTTTAGCGAATCCCCTCACCAAAACGCTTCTCATTGCACTGGACATATATAGATGTTGCAATAAGGTGAAGTTGTAATGACATTTGATATGATAAAGATTGCGTAAGCACAGTAGATTAATGACAAGGGTAAAATTTGAGTGCACAGCAAATTCTCATTCTCACGCTCCTTCAATGAAAAAAGGTGAAATGAGCCAATTATTCATTTTACTGGAGCAGCATGGTAAGTACATATAAGCAACTTGATCGTCATTGCTTCGATTAATGACAAATGACATCATTGCTGACTGCAATTTACGTCAGAGTCAGAAGTCCTCTCCCAATTTGACATGAATTGTGAATATCATCACAAAGCCATGGCATAATAAACTTACCTACTTCTTTCTTTCAGCTTCTGCTCATCATGCCTAAATTTTCACTCTGGTCATAAATGTGCCCATTAAGCAGCGTCGGCTTTATAGGAAGAGAACCCACTGGGAAGATGATTCCTTGATATAAATAACTGTTATTGCGTCATCCAATTAAAAATGCTTGCAAAGTTAACTTGCAAAATTTGTGGATCTTGCTTCTGGAAATAGCTTTCAATCTACTAGGATGGTTAACAATTCTATAATGAGAAGGATGTACTCGTTGTATGTATTCTTAGATTTTATTGAAATTGTAACATGATTATATCCTGCAACCATCAACGAATCATATCAGCATGATTCCTATTCCTATCATATGCAATGCGAAATTGTATGGGGAAGCTTATGTATTTGGTAACGAAACTATATAATACGACTTCCGTTATTCATTGACATTGAGATAAACCAAGTTGAACATCTTTATTGTACAATTTTTTTAAGCATGTCGACAAGCTTCTCCTTATAAAATGGAGAATCTAACAAAAAAATAATAATGTATCACAGTAATAAGATAAAATTATACTAGAATTGTATTATTTAATAAGAGCTACGGGCTGGAGCTGGGGCATCGTAAGACTGAACGCGGATGGCAGGTGCCTCATAGGAACTCCTCATTTGCGATGGGGCTTCATATGAACTCCTCATGGGGGATGATTCATAAGAGTTTCCTCCATAGGATGATGATGACCTGGACAAGGCAAGACGGTGAGCCTCTGCGTGCTCAGCGGGCATCTCGACTGGGCGGGGGAGATGAGCACCCTCAGCACGGAAACCATTCTCATCGGCATGCCAGGTGGTGGAAATGTGTTGACCTTCCGGGGAAGTGTAGGAGTAAGCTCCATTCTTGGTCAAGGAGGAGTCAGATTTGACCATCTTTCCGTAGCCATCATCGTAAGAGCTACCACGTCCGTGGACGACTTGGGTGTTGTCGGACATGGAGATCCCATTTCCCGTTTCGTAACTATTTAAGGGAATTCAAGAAATAATAAATTAATTTATGTCGACCAGATCATAGTTTCGACTGCATAAATGGAGATATTGTCAATTTCCACTTACGAAACGCTGTCTGATTCAGAGCCTCGGATTTCATGGTCGAATCTGGTGATTGGGATCTGGCTCCTACTTTCTCCGTATGAGCTTCTGCTGGAGCCATAGCTGTCGGTTCTCATTTCCTGTGGGGCGGAATAAGAGTTGCTCTCCACTCGGATCATGGGTTGACCATAATTGTTGGCAGCCACGGCTGCAGCGCACAGAGCGAGAATGGCAAACTGAAAAATAATAGGCAATTTTAAAATTATTTCAAAGTCGGTAAAAGTTTTGAAATAGGAACGAGGTAAATATGATGGATATGAGACGATAAAGGTGACAACGTACAGATTTCATTTTGGGATATATAATTTCGGAAACCGAAATAATATGAAAAATATTTTGAAATGCAACTTGGTAGAAGTGAGGAAGTTGACTATTGAAGAGCTGGTGAGTTCTGACTGCTGAGGTAAGTTTTCCTCTCGCTATTTATATAAAATAGTTTTACCAAATGGTAACAACACTTAGACAATGATAATGAAATGATGAGTGGCTTGGTCATCTATATAAGTAATATAGGGAATTAGTTTGCACTTGCTATTGGAAACTGGACAAAAACACCCTAAACCCTTCTATTCTGTTTTCTTGACCTTCATCCCACTCGGAACGGTCAAAAGCAGTTTACGGTTTTCCTTGCTTTTGATCTTTGCATGGCTTATACGAATATAATCAACCTAATTGTAAGTGTGTGTGAAGTTGTTCCCTTTCTCAAGAGTCCTGATATAATACTAACCAAGTCCCATTATTAGGTTATTCTTGAAGATCCGAATGCAAGTCCAAGTGTCCAAAATTAGATTTTAGATGGCCACTCGGAAAACGAAAGGGTTACTCTTCTTTTCATAAGCAAGCAAAACATTCAATTTCATTTCATGGTCATTCTTTAAAAGATGAACTTGTGCTCCCATCCCATGTCCCTTTCCCTTTCATCTACAATGTATCATTTATCGGCATGAGTAAACATCATATCATTTCACACTCTGCGAAATGCAAACAAGAACATTTCAATAAGTTGCATTTACTTACAATAGGATTAGCTTTAGTTGGTTAAAGGTTAGACACCAGAGCAGACAGACACTGTTGAAATGCTGTTGTTGTCTTTGTTAGCCTTCACCAAGAACAGTGACCGATCTTAGAGGAGGTCATGATCAGGGTCGCACTGCATGATGCATTGTAAATGGTTCATGTCCATATGTTCTTTGTGAGATGAATCCCAGTCAAATACCAAGCCTCTTGCATCTTCATCTATTTTTAAAATAGTTTGGATGTCCAAAAAGTATAAACTAGCCATTACCAGTTACAGACTGGTGTAAAGGGACAGGGACAAGACTTTAAATCTGTTGTTGGCTTTGTCCATAAACATGAACTTGAAAGGATAGAGCAAAACAGCTAAGAACCCAAAGGCCAATTCATCATTATCAGCCTACGAAATCATTGCGAGTTGTATTACCCAAGTGTGATAAATGGGCACATCAATATTTAACGGATGCCGAGTTTTCATATAAATAGCGGACGAAAGTCTATCTTCAGCAGTCAGAACTCATCAGCTCTTCATTAGTCTACCATTTCAACTATACCTAGCTCCTTTTCAAAATATTATAATTTCGGTTTTCCGAAAATATACATTTCAGAATGAAATCTGTAAGTTGTTGCCGTTCAATTTTTCTGGCTCCCATTTTATATATTTTCCTATGCAAATTAAATCGTCTTTAAATATTTCTATAAAAAATCTTAAATGTATTTAAGTGAATTCAAAAATGTCTATTTATTTTTCAGTTTGCCATTCTCGCTCTCTGCGCTGCAGCCGTAGCAGCCAACAATTATGGCCAGCCCATGATCCGAGTGGAGAGCAACTCTTATTCCGCCCCACAGGAGATGAGAACCGACAGCTATGGCTCCAGCAGGAGCTCATACGGAGAAAGTAGGAGCCAAATACCCATCACCAGATTCGACCATGAAATCCGTGGATCCGAATCAGATAGCGTTTCGTAAGTGGAAATTGACAACAACTCCATTCATGCAGTTGAAACTATATTCTGGCCAACAAAAATTAATTTATTATTACTTGAATTCCCTTAAATAGCTACGAAACCGGCAACGGAATCTCCATGTCCGACAACACTCAAGTCGTCCACGGACGTGGTAGCTCTTACGATGACGGTTACGGAAAGATGGTTAAATCAGACTCCTCCTTGAGCAAGAATGGAGCCTACTCCTACACTTCACCGGAAGGTCAACACATTTCCACAACCTGGCATGCCGATGAGAATGGTTTCCGTGCTGAGGGCGCTCATCTCCCCCGCCCAGTTGAGATGCCGGCTGAGCACGCAGAAGCTCACCGTCTCGCTCTTTCAAGGTCATCATCTTCCTATGGAGGAAACTCTTATGAGTCGTCCCCAATGAGGAGTTCTTATGAAGCCCCATCCCAAATGAGGAGTTCCTATGAGGCACCTGCCATCCGCGTTCAGTCTTATGATGCCCCAGCTCAAGTCCGCAGCTCCTATTAAATTACGATTAAAATCTTAGAATAATTTTACTTGATTACTGTGATACATAAATTTAGTATTTTTCCAATTTCTGATTTGTATAGCGCCGAGTTAAAAAAAATCGATATGACGTTTAATAAAAAAAAATCGTTAACATAAATCCTCTTAATTTTGATGAATGCTAGTTTTAACATCATTATGCACAATGTATTCTTTGGTGCAAGGTTTTGATTGAAACATCTCAAGCTAGAGGATTTATAATATCATCTTACTACGGGATATAACCTCTTAAGACAGTTCATCATCATTACTCGTCAGAATAGTTGACAATTAGCAACTAAAGCAGCCAAAACTAAAGTTCAGTTGAGCAAGCGAAAAACGACGATTTCAAATATGTGCTTTCTATTTTATTTTTTTGAAAAAGCAAAAAAAGCAACAAAGACAACTAGTTTTTTGGGAAAGCAACATAATATATTTTTGAGCATAATTTCGAAAATTTGAAAAATTAAACACAAAAAATTCCACTTTTTGGACTAAATTCGATTTTTTCCGCTAAATCTAGCGTTCATTGGATAAAAGCATGCACTTTGTGGGCAGCATTTACCCTTATTTTGTGAGCATATGAAAAGAGCATAAAAAATTTAAGCAAATGGGCAACTATTTTTGCTGACTATACTCATCATTCGCGAAAGACTATGACGATATTATCGAGCTCCGGCCTTGTCATATATCAATTTTTTGTGATTTGAATCCAACCCACTTAATTTATTTGACTTTCCCCACTTGTTGATATGGCCCAGGATTTTCAGCTATATGTAAATGCTCTGCCCGCTCCAAATACATTTCCTCAGGATTACATAGTCTCCTCCATCCCATATAACCAGACTAAACTGGCATTGAATAAAGTCATCTCGGGTCACATAATCATCAGTCTTTATATTGCACTTTTCCTTTGGAGGAATTTTGAGCAGAATGCGGCATTACAAGATGCATATGATGACACTCTCATTTTCATTCCTTCTTGGAATTGACATCAACGTCTTATCAAAGCTCATCCTGCTTTGAGGTTTCGAACAAACAGGTGTCATTTCCATTAATCCATTTTTTCAAAAATCTATATTGCGATCATGACCTCCCATAAGATCGGTCAGTGGTCTTGTCTTTGCGAAGGCTACCAAGAAGACAATTTCAACAATGGAAGTTGACAGATGAGATGAGAGAAAGAGAGAGAGAGAGAGAGAGAAGAGAGCACAAGATGAGCTTTTGGGAAATGGCATTGAAAAAAGCCAAATTTATTTGTGTATTTATGGATAGGAGAACCCTTCTATTTTATAAATAGCTCTCTTGAATCTATCTTTAGACTCTCGTTCACATCTTTGTCTAAAAATGGGACTTGGGTAGTCTACCATACAACAGCAGGGACTAAGGGAACGGCTACACAGGCAATGTCCATGATCATGATCATATCCATGTAAAGATCAAAAGTTACAAAAATAGTAAAATGCCTGTGACCGCTGAAAATGGGATGAAGGTCGAGAAAGAATAATTTAAGGGTCTACGGAGCCCTGTCCAGTTTCAATATCAAGTTCATTATTCTGAGTCAGTCCATATTGAAGAATTGTATTTTGTCTAACATGCTATTTGTTGCTGACGCATCATTTCATTTGCATTGTGCGCATTTAGAAGATCAAAAACTATTTCATATAAATACTGGAGCATTTATTCACCTCAGCAGTCACAACTCATCAGCACTTCAAGAGTCTACTGCTACAGCAAATTTGAGTTGAGTTCCCCAAACTACTTCAAATTCAGAAGGATTGCTGATTATCGTTTTCCAGAAATATAAACTATACACTCAACAATGAAATCCGTAAGTAATCATATCACTCTTGCATTCTCCATGTTCCCATTTCAATTTAATAGTTCCCATAAAGTTCTCAAAGTGCAATAATGTGGGGATTTAAAAAAATGTTTTTCAGTTTGTCATTCTCGCTCTGTGCGCTGCAACCGTAGCTGCCAACAACTATGGCCAGTCAGCCCCCATCACGATCCGAGTGGAGAAAAACTCTTACTCCGCCCCACAGGAAATGAGAACCGACAGTTATGGCTCCAGTTACTCCAGCAGGAGCTCATATGGTGGCGAGACTAGGAACCAAATCTCCATCACAAGATTCAATCATGAAATCCGTGGCTCCGAGTCCGACAGTGTCTCGTAAGTGGAGAAAACATTCTTCCTCCAACTTGCAAAACCATTCCTGACAAATATTACTTACCTAATTACAATTTGACTTACTTAATTAGTTATGAAACCGGAAACGGGATCTCCATGTCCGACAACACCCAAGTCGTCAATGGACGTGATAGCTCTTACGATGATGGCTACGGAAAGATGGTCAAATCTGACTCCTCCTTGAGCAAGAACGGAGCTTTCTCCTACACTTCCCCGGAAGGTCAACACATTTCTACCACCTGGCATGCCGATGAGAATGGTTTCCGTGCTGAGGGAGCTCATCTCCCCCGCCCCGTGGAGATGCCCGCTGAGCACGCAGAGGCTCACCGTCTCGCTCTGTCCAGGTCATCATCTTCCTACGGAGGAAACTCTTATGAATCATCCCCAATGAGGAGTTCTTATGAAGCCCCATCCCAAATGAGGAGTTCCTATGAGGCTCCTGCCATCCGCGTTCAGTCTTATGATGCCCCAGCTCCAGCCCGTAACTCTTATTAAATTACAATTATAATCCTAGAATAATTTTACTCGATTACTGTGATATATATAATATGATTATTTTTAATTTCGTTTCTCAATTTTAATATAATTTTGTAATAATAATTGTTGAAGTCTACAATAAAGTTGCTGTTTCTCGTACATATCATTAGAAGCTAGTAATTTATATTCTACAATTTACTCCCATTATGTTCCCCATCAACATTTGTACATTCTTCGGAGCTTGGCAATGTCCGTACTTTGGAGCTCCCCGGTATAACCCACGTCCCCACCATTCTGTCAATTAGACATTTAAAATGTTGACGATATACAATTCATCTGATTACATCATCCTCCAAAGAATGACATATTATTCCCTTGTAAGTTTCCGCTAATTACTAATTAAATACCTTTGCGGTAATTGTTGGCTGTCCATTTCTGCTGAAACTCCTGCTTGTGTAATGCATGATGCTCTTTGGGTTATACCGGACCCCAAAACTGGTCACTAGACTGGCCAATCTCTTATTGAAGTTGTGTTCCCTCCCTATGAGGAAAAGTGTTTAATTATGGCGGCCATTACCCTTTACTCTTATTATACCCAATATCAGAAGAAATCATTGTTAAAAATTATTTTTCTAAGAACCTGGTTGAATATTCCCCGGATGGATGGTAACATATTTGTCCCTATCCGGTCGGGCATGCTCATGATAAAATCCTAATGCATGGACCATTTCATGCAATATCGTCCCCATGTTCATACAATTAGGACTTGCCAAATTCATATTCTAATCCGGACAACAATTATAAATCAAATCTCGATTGCCGATGCCAACAAATTGTAAGTAATGGGATATTTGTTATAAAAGTTTTAAGCTGAAAACTTACTTGAACCCCACCCCTCCGACCGATAGCTGCTCGACATCCCCTTCCTTGCAATTTTCGTATGTGAACGTAGTCACCGGATGGTGTCCTACCTGGACGAAAGATTCTAAATTTGATACAGGGAACAGCTTGACTCAATCGGAACATGGCATTGTTGATCAGGGTATACTCACTCTCATCTAATGGTATGGTGGTAAGTAAATTGCAAATAGATTTTATCACCATTTCCTGATTGAAATATATCCATGTGTAATTAATTATCGGGGTTTAATTACTTACTAAATGAAGGGTCTGGGTAAACTTTGAAGTTAGTCCAGCGATAACGGCTGCTAATAAGACCTCGGGAAGTCATACCGTCAAGGTCGTCATCCGTTGAACAGTCCGTATCAGTTCCATTTTGAAGCGAGAAGTCGAACTGGGCTAAATAAAGCATAGTTTTTAATCTTCCTAAAAAGGGTGTATTTTATAAAATTGAGCTAACTAATAAGCCCATTAAATACTTAAATACTTACAAATTATTGTCCCATTTTCTGCTACTGGAGGCAATGGTAAATCATTATCTGACTGGACGTGCCTTGATTCTGATTCCAATGGGAAACTGACACAAAATAATATTATTGAAATCAAATAGAATTTAATCATCCTTTTTAAAAACTCCATCTCGTCCCTTAACTTAAAATTTTAATTTGAAGAAATGGATTTAAAAAAGTAGTCAAATTCAGTTTGGGACCGGGAGGTAGATTCTAGCATGTGAATGGGATATGGGATACCGATTCACTGCAATTATTGACTGAAGGAAAAGCATATAAATTATGAAGCTTTTATGGAAACCCGGTTGTGAGATTCGTCGTACTGGTGAAGGATTCATATGCTAATTTTGGCCAGTAACCCATTCAAAAACATGTGGTTTATTAGGAACCACCGGCTAACACTTTAATTGGAGTTTTAATTAATTGTCGCATGATAACAGGAAACTTGTGCCCAGTTAGATACCTAATTACTAATAGTTATCTCATTTCATTACAATCACAATGCAATGGGTTTTATGCAAAAAAAAATACCAGCTTCATAATTAATTAAATCCTGAACACGTTATCAACCTCAATTTAGAATTTTGCAACGCTATGTAATTTGAGAATATGCCAATGACAATGAAGTTATGTTACTTTCGTATCGGTTCATGTGTATTTTAAAGATGAATAGACTAATAGGCATATTCCATCAAGTTGTTAGAATTTGGATAATGGGAACTGAGGTGGCTGGAATGAGAAACCGACGCTTTCAGATTTCCATTGCAAAAGCTGGTTGTTATTTTCAACTTGTGAATGCTATTGTGCTGGAAAAGAATCAAGGTCTGCTGATCAAATTTGTATTCATTTATATTAGAATCATCAAAAGTTTTTTCGAGTAACCAAGGTCACGTCAGATATCAAATGATAATTTAAAATGATACGATCAATGATGCTTTGCGTTTGGCAAGTTTTTATGCACAGAGGAACAAGTGAAAATTATGCTAACTTTGCTTCATCTCATATTACAGGCTACTGTCCATCTCTAACAAATAATGCCAGTCTCAGTATGCCCCAGTCCCAGCTCAAATGCTTAGCTAACTTGCTAAAAATATTTTGTCGAGAGAATTTAGTTAAACAAGAAGCGATTTCTGTGACAATTTGACAATGAAATGACAGACAATGAATTTGAAATAGAGCCAACTAGTTATTAAAAGAACCATATTTTATTTTGCTAACTACGGAAAACGCAATTTTAAAAGTTTGCAATAGTACAATTTTTTGCAAGTGAAACATAAAAATAATAATTGTTGAATAAATGGAGTTGAACATATTTAACTTGAGGTTGATTTCAATTATATTTACAGTGAAATATTAGCTTTCTTAACTAAGACCATTTTCTTAGCCCTACTGCAGTATTGACAGCGCTGAAAAATAAAATATTTACCATGCAACTGTCAAATCAGTCACTTCCACCCCCGGCCAAAGCTCATTTACAACCCTCCTCGAACTTGGGGTGAGCACCAAGTTGATCCTCCCCAAATTGGGCATCCACTTCCACAAAATTCTCAAAGTATTCCCATTGAACCGGTAGTAGTTCAAATATAGCTGCTCCAACTTCATCCATCCCATTTCCTCATCATCATCCCTGGTCTCCTCCGCCACCCTGGCAATCCTCTGATTCCAGTCATTCGTACAAAGGTAGCTCTCAATCCAGAGGATTTTCAAGCCCTTCAGGGTCCTTAGCGCCATCAAATCGATAACCCGTTCCCTGTACAAGTACAGCTTGGTCAAATGGGGGAAGTTGATCCCGGATGGGAAGGTCCCGCTCAGGGACTTCTCTCTGTTTACCATTCGCCCTTGGAACCCGTCACTGTCTTCATCTGCCCTGGAATAATCCTTGCAGAGTCGCAGGTTGATCTTCCTCACCCGGGAAACCGGAAGTGCGGATAATTGCAAACCCAGAAGTCCCACCCCATTTAAATGATAGTGACTATAAGTCGGGATGAGGCAGATAGTCAGCTCCTCCAAAGATATCGCCCTCTCACATAAAATCCACTGTAGAATATCTTGGTAGAATTCTGGCGGAATGGCGCTGTGATCCAAATGCAGATATTTCATGTGAGGCCCGAATTCCCGGAGGAAACTTAGCAAGTTGCAGATCTCGGCTGAGCCCACTTGACGGATGCTGCAGTTGAGGATCCGATATCGGGTGAAGGGCACTCGAGTGAGATGATAAGGGCAATCAGGTCCTTGTTCGGAAGACGTCTTCCAAAGTTGTAGAAAGTCCGTCCTTGTCAAAATAACATTCTGTTTTGGGATGGAGTAGCCAGCCTTGCAGAAATACCAAGGGTCCGTCCTCCATAGCAGGCGGAGGGTGGCGGTGCTCCTCCACTTTTGAAGACTCTCCTTCAGCCAGAGTCGGTTGACCAGACGAGCCTGTTTCAAATCATCCACGGTGGGGATGTGGGAGAGGATTACCTTCAGAATCTGAAAATTAAGATGATTTTTTTAAAAATAAATGCGTTAAAATAACTTTGCCATTTAAATCTTTGCAGTATTTAATCTGACTAAGTATTTAAATTTAAGTACCAAAGGATTCTCAAAAACGGCGGAGATGATGTTGGCATTCATTTTCAACTCCTGTGCTTTGAAATCAAACCACCTTCAAGAGAGTTCACCAAATCAGGATAACTTAATATATGATATTATCTCTAATTAGCACGTAATCAAAACTTGGAACAATTAAACTGAATGAGACAATTGCAATTAAATTAGATATCCGAGGAAATTATTTTCAACAGATAAGTAGGTGATGCTGATGCATTGGCACCGGTGCAAGTCAAGCAACCAGGACCAAGACTAACTTAAGCCAAGCCAACTGAACTTACTAAGCCCATGAGATTTATATTTTAATATCATGGGTGGGTAAGGTATCATGTAAAATTTCTCGACCTGTCCTTTTCTCAGTTAGTCAAAAGTGTGAACGGTCCTATGCCGCATTTTATTATGCTTTAGTTTTACTTCGCATTTTTCATTTTTTTACACATGGAAAGAACTGTCAGAAGAGGTGACTTAAGAAGGAGACATTGTACAGGTGGCAACCAAGTGCTGCATGCTTTGCTACATTTATTGAAAAAAAGGTAGTTTTATGTAGACGAAGTCAGAGCTTATATCTCTCTCAGCACCATCCATATACGTAAGTATCCATTTAGTTTTATTATTTTCTTGCGGCCTTAATCCTTCTTATAATACAGATAGAGAAGTCTTCACGAAAAAAAAACCTTACGAAATCCAAACCACTAGCACGTCTGCAACAATCAATACCTGGAAAGTATCCTGGGGCTTAAATGTTATTTAAGTCAATGCTATTTAAATTTCGACAGAAAATAGAGCTTAGCTAGAATTTCCATGTCTCGCAATAATCCTCACCCCAACGAACTAAAAGAGCTACGAGTTATACCCGGGATAACTTATACGCTATGCAGATATAATAATATCTAAAACTTTATGTCATATTCATCTCAAATCTTAAGCTTAAGTTGCTGTAGCCCGCATGTTGCTGATGATGATGAAAGCGCTAACATGAAATGAATGTGAATTAAAATTATATGGATATATATTAATACGTTTTGGCGAAAATTAAGAAAATCGTCAATTTTGTAGGTAATAATATAGTCATGATCACAGATAGTTTATATGAAACAGTGCGTGTATTCATTATTACAAACACAATTACATTTCGATTCAATTAAATGATGCCCTTCAGTATCTTTACTATAAAATTTATTATCGTCATTAATTTAATTAAGTTATTTTATGGATAACAAACATAGCTAAATATTTCTTAGCAATTCCAACTGATCCCTTATAATAATTATAATAATTTACTAATCAACATTGGAATATAGAAAACGAATATGTGCTTAAAATATGATTTTTGAACAGTTACTATTTTATTTAATAGTTCTACTGCAACTAATTTCTTGCCAAACACTACATTGTAATATTTACGCACATATAACTTACAATTAGTCGAAAATAATTTTCATAAATTTTTTTTTAAGGTACGTTGTTGTATTCTTTCAAACTAGCTCCCTGCATTTGCAGAATTCAGATCGATCAGCTCCCCCAAATTGGGCCACAGTTCCTGAGCTTCACTCCTCGTGATTGGGGAAAATGCCAACTGAAGCCCACTCAAGTTTGGCATCCACTTCCATAGCGTCCTCAAACTGTCCAAATTGAACCTAAAATAGTCCAAATGGAGATGCTCCAAGTCCCCCCAAATCACATCCGCATCCCCACCTGCGGGCTCCTCCGCCTCCCGGGCAATTCTCTGATTCCAGTCATTTGTGCATCTGTAGCGGTCAATCCACAGAACTTTTAAACCCTTTATCCTTCTCAACGCTTTGAAGGGGATGACCCTCTCGCTGTACAAGTATAGTTGGGTCAACTGGGGAAAGTTGATACCAGGTGGGATTATTCCACTCAGGGCTTCCTCCCTGATTCCAACTGGCCGCCAGGCCGGACATAGTCGCATGCTCAGTTTCCGTAGTTTGGAGATGGGCTGTACTTTTGACCATCTTAGGCGACGCCAATCTTCGTCGTCCAAGGGTTGGACGCAGAGAGTCAGCTCTTCCAAGGCTGCTGCCTTTTCCCATAATATCCATCTCAACATTTCTTCATGATTCGCAGGTTGGAATTTGCAGTGGTCTAGATGGAGATACTTCACGTGGGAGCCAATAATATCCAGGAAGTTCTCCAATTTTTTGAATTCAGATGAGCGGATGTTCATGGCCACGTCAAGGGTGTCGCAGTTAATGATCCTGTATTGGGTGAAGGGCCTTCTTAAAAGTTGGTATGGACAATCCACTCCGAGCTCGACGGATTTCTCCCAAAGTTGCAAAAAATCCGCCTGTCCTAATGCCCGCTGCCCTTGTCTGGAAGGATCAAATTGGTTTGTGTCCGTCCTCATGCAGATGCAGGTCAGCAATCGGTTCGACTCCCATCGCAGTTGTAGGGTAGCTGTGCTCCTCCACTTCTCCAGGCTCTCCTTCCACCAAAGTCGACTGACCAGGCGGAATTGCTTTAAATCTACCACGTTGGAGAGGTGGCAGAGGATTGTCTTCAGAATCTAAAAATCAAGATGATCGTTCAAATGAATATTTTCTTCCTGCCAACTATAATTTTGCTGTCATGTCTCTTTCCAAATGCATTTAACCCAAACAAACTTTTAATCTAAATATTTAAATAAGCCATACCAGAGGATTCCCAAGAACGGCAGTGGTGATGTCGACATTCATTTTCAGTGCATGTGTTTGGAAGTCGCCGTCAGTCTACAGTCAAGAGGGTTCGGAAGACCAAGATGAGTGATGATTATGATATTCGATGAACTGTAGTAAAATTTAACAAAAAAATTAGGTTAGCCTGAATTTAGCACTAGATAAAACGTACAAACAATTAAACCAAAGTAGGAAATTGCATAGAGGAAATTTGAGAAAATGACTTAAGCTGAAGCTTTGACTTGACACATCCTTCAAGTCACGCAACCAAGACCAAGACTAGTTGCAAGCCAACCCAACTGAACTTACTAGATAAATGAGATTTGGGAAATATCATGGATATAATTCCGTATTTGTCGAGCTGTTTTCTTTAGTAAAAAAGTGGAAGGTCCAATGAACCTTTTATAACCCATTTAGTTTTGTTAAGCTTTTTTTTCTATTTAAAAACGTGACTTCACAAGAAAAAAAATATTTTGTATTATTGCACCCTTTTCTACATATCTTGCAAAGGTAGTTAGGTATATGAACCTAAGCTTATTCTCGGAAGCATTCATAGGTCGACTATCACGATGGACATGGAGTTACTTTGTAGACGTGAGTGCATCTAATATAGGGAAGCAAATTGAGAAATTACAGATGGAATATTTTCCGTCTTCCTTGAAAAGTTTTACAAATCTTAAAGAGTAACTTTTCTGAAACTACTGTATAAAATACCCTATACCTACCTAGATCCACTGATAAGTGGCTAATGCTTTTTTTTTCAATTTTGCCGAAAATAGACTTTAGCCGGAATTTCCATAAATCTCCAAAATTTATAAAAACCGACAAAACCTAATGTGATTCTATGAGAGGTACGTAGTTATCATCTCATCAAAAAGCAGGAACTTTATGTTTCCAGCATCCTGAAGAAAGAATAATGACGACGATGACGATGAAAAATGTGAAACTTATTAAATTGCATAAAAGCATAATCCGGAAAATATGGGTGGAAATATGTGCATATTAATACTCTTTGACGAATTAGGAAAAAAACTAGCCCAGTAGAAAAAAAACGTGATTAAAACATCTCTGACGGGTAGGTTTTTAATTGTAATTTCAAATAGAACATGATGGAAATCAACTTGTTTTCCATTCCGATATCATGATTAGAAAAACCGATTTGAAACCGTATATTGCTCCGCTATGTTTCCTCATTTACACTTGTACATCCTTCGGAGCTTTTCAATGTCCGTACTTTGTAGCTCTCTGGTTGAACCCATTTCTCCACCATCCTGTCAATTAGGCGTAGAAAAAGTTATAATTATCGTCCAGTCGCACACCCACACATTCCAATATTGTAAGTTTTCATTAGTTGCATATACCTATACCTATACCTTTGCGGTAATCGTTGGTTGTCCATTCCTGGTGAAAGCTCTACGGTGGTAATGCATGATGCTTCTTGGGTTATACCGAATACCAAAACTAGTCACAAGGCTGGCCAACTTCTTCTCGAAGTTGTGTAAATGTGCTTTGAGATAAAATAGATCCCAAATGAGAATGATTAGATACTCATCTATACCGTTCAGTTTCAGAAGAAGTTACTGTTTTGAAATTATTTTTTTAGGAACCTGGTTTAATATTTTCCGGATGGATGGTTACATAATCGTCCCTATCCGGTCGGCTCTGCTCATGATAAAATCCCAGTGCATGTACCATTTCATGCAGGATCGTCCCCATGTTCGTGCAATTTGGGCTTGCCAAGTTCATCATCTAATTCAAATCCAAACAACCATGCATTCATCAAATTCTAAGTAATGGGATATTTGTCCGACGATCTAAGCTGGAAACTTACTTGAGGCCCACCCCTCCGACCCACAGCAGCTCGACATCCTTTTCCCGGTATTTTACGGATATGGACATAGTCACCGGATGGTCTACTCCCTGGTCCAAAGATTCCAAAACTGAGACAGGGAACGGCAAGACTCAATCGGTACATGGCATTATTGATCAATGTCCGCTCACTCTCACCTAAGCAATAATCGTAAGTAAATTTGAAGCAGGGATTTTGTCAACATTTCCAAAATGAATATCAAACATTAAAATTTGTAATTAGTTAGGACGTACTAAATGAAGGGTCCGGGTAAACGTTGAACTTTTTCCAGCGACGGCGGCGACTGATAAGACCGCGTGGAGGCAGGGCTTCCTCCTCCGTGGAACAGTCCGCGTAGGTTCCATTCGGAAGCGAGAATTCCAGTTTCCGAGTTTCTAAAAACTCATTTCATGAAAACGGGGCCTAACGTCATTGACTAACTGAATAACTAATTAGCTGATAAAGGCTTACCAATGGTCTCATGTTCAGGTACTGGAGGTAATGCTAAGTCATTATCTGACTTAACGCTTGCCGATTCCCCTGGGAAAATGAAACAAACTAAGATAATCGAAATCAAATAAAAACTGATTATACGCTGCTGCCAATACACCATCCTGTCACTCAAACTATAATAGTGTTTTAAAAATGGGTAACTTAATCCAATTTTCATATATGATAAATTGATAATGAATACCGCCTGACACCTGACTGATTGTGAGATTAGGGTCTGATCAATTATTAAATGCATTATGAAGCTTTTATAGAAAATGCACCGCCCCAGCTATGACAATCATCGTTTTGGTAAAGGATTCATATGCTACAGAATCTGTAATATTGCTGTGGTAAGTGGTAACCCAACCGCAAATATGGGAGTATTAATTAATACTTATTGACATGGGTAAATTGGTTTCCAGTTACATAATGCAAATTAATTGTATAAGACAATTTCCAATCCAACATTATAATCCTACATATTTTCTGCTGGTAATATAAAAAAAATCATTTTAATCATTTAAATTGACGTGATATGTTGACCGCCTTACATCAATTTTAGTATCGACCACAATTTAGAATTTTGATATGATATATTTTGGTAATAAATATGTAGTTGGAATGTGGAAAAAAATAGTGGTCACGTATTTGAACAGATTTCATTTTTGTATGCGCTGAATTGCGGGCACAATATAAATCGCTATATTTATTTATATTCAAATTGTCTGGTTATTATTTTCAAGGTGGGACTGTGGCGTGTGTCATGATTTATTGTTGTGCAATGTAATTGAGCCAATGTTTGCAAATTATTGCATTAATTATTAAGAACACTTTCGCTTCGCTTGATTTAACTGACTCAGTATATTTATTTAAAAATTTATTCTCTTCATTATTTTCCTTAATTACTTCATGTAAAATAATTTCAATTTGCAATTTGTAATAATCAACTTTGGGATAAAAAACCAATATCTACTTTAAATGATGTTTAAACATAATTCTACTTCTACTACAACTGTTTAACCAAACACTGCATTGTAATGTGCACAGTTAGCTACCCAAAAAATAAGTATAAATATTGTTAATACAAAATTGAATGTTGGTAGTTGTTCTTTCACTCTATTTCCTTGTCTTTGCAGAATTCAGATCGGTCAGCTCCCCCAAGTTGGGCCATAGTTGCTGAGCCACACTCCTCGTGCTTGGGGCAAAGATCAACTGGAGCCCTCTCAAGTTCGGCATCCACTTCCCAAGCGTCCTCAAAGTGTTCGGGTTGAACCTATAATAGTCCACATGGAGATGTTCCAATTCCCCCCAAATGATTTCTTGATTCTGATTCTTGACCTCCTCCGCTTCCAGAGCAATTCTCTGATTCCAGTCATTTGTGCATTTGTAGCTGTCAATCCACAGTACCTTTAATGCCTTCAGCGGCCCCAAGGCCTTGAAGCGGATAACCCTCTCACTGTACAAGTATAGTTGGGTCAAATGGGGGAAGTTGATCCCAGACGGAGTCATTCCACTCAGAGACTTCTCCCTGTTCCCAACCGACCATTCCACCCAATTCGAAAGTTTGTCAGCCCCGGACCAACCTTGGCAAAGTCCTACGCTCAATTTCCTAAGCTTGGAGAGGGGCAGTACAGCCGACCATTTTAGCTCATGCCGAGCTCGGTCGTCCCAGGGTTCCGTCGGGAAGAGGCAGAGAGTCAGCTCCTCCAAATTGTTTGCTTTCTCACATATAATCCATCTCAAAATATCTTCATGATTTTCACGTTGCAATGCACTGTGGTCCAGATTGAGATACTTCATGTGGGGACCAAAGATATCCAGGAAGTCCCCCAAATTCTTGAGTGAGTCCTTGTGCATGTCAAGAATGTTGCAATTTGTGATCCTATAACGAGCAAAGGGCCTTCTTGCAAGTTGATATGGACACTCCACTCCAAGCTCGAGAGATTTCTCCCAAAGTTGGATAAAATCGAGCGGTCCCAATGCCTTCACCTCAGCTTGATATGGAGCCTTCTGGTCCAGCGGAATGGTGCAGGCAAGCCATCGTTTCGACTTCCAGAGCAGGCATACTGTTCCTGTGCTCCTCCACTTCTCCAGGCTCTCCTTCAGCCAAACTCGGCTGACCAGGCGGACCTGTTTTAAATCCGCCACGTTGGAAACGTGAGAGAGGATTGTCTTCAAAATCTGAATATAGGTAATTAGAGATGATGTACGAATTATTTTTTTTAGATTACTGTCAAGACTTCTCTCGTTCCCGCTTGTTGACGAGAGTATTTCAAATATGTTTGAAGTTTCTTACCAGAGGATTGTCGAACACATTGGAAATGACCTCAGTCATTGCTAATGTCTGCTAATGTCCTTCGAATGGGGTATATAAATGACGTAATTGAAATGTAGATTATTTTTTTTAAATCACAAATTTTGAATATTTAGTAGGTAGTCTTTACGTAAAACGAATGTAGATATAACCAGGCAAAAAAAATAACATAAGAGAAGCCCACAAATCCAGTCGACCAAGGTGAGGGAGTTGAACTGAACTAAATTGAAAAGAACATAGAATTTTCAGCATCAGTCTGCTTTGGTCTCATTTTTCCTTCGCTGCCGGTAAAGAGTATAATATCCTAATATACTCACGAATGTCATAAAATCAAAGCTTTTTTAATCCCTTATGCCCTTTCGTCGCGTATTTCCCGTTCAAGTTTAAATCTTTTCCCATAACTTAAGCATGTCATTTAATTTCTTAAGAAAGCCACAATCCCACCCTGAAATTGGATGTATACCTGCAGCTTCATTCAGTATTTTCCCTCTTTTATCGGCGAAATAAGTTTTTAGCTTCCCATAATCCAAAAAAGGCAAATAATTCATTTACCTATGCATTTTAAGTAGTTATGTATTTTTTTTTGCTCTAGATAACAAGCACATTTGTAAGATGAAAGGAGTAGACGAACTAATTGAAGATTACACGAACATGATCGATTGCGAAAGGTTTAAACTTATTAAAATTGCAAGCTGTTCCGAGAAATCCACGTTGATAAATTTGGTACTGAAGGTCCATCTCACTCATGACAAGATGAGTAAGTGAAAGGTGATCCATGCTCCATAACGAATACAATTTATTTAAAAAAAAACATACTTAACTGTCCATATCCATATTTAGGAATTTCATAATCTTTTTGTAAATTAAAGACCAGAAGGTCAAATTCATCGATATCGTTATCATAAGAAAAGCCGGCAATGCTGATTGTTGGAACTGGGAAATCCATTTATTCGTTGTATTAGATTGAGATTATGGAAATAGGTAACAATAATTTTATCTACGAAGTGTAATATGAAATAAAGTTCATCCTTAAAATTATACTGTCCCATTTAAGCTAATAATGATAAACTTTGTATATTTCAATTTGTCAACCATATTAATTTTAATTTATTTTAAAATATAGATTTTTCATAAGAGTATAAATCCATATATTTAGAACTATTTACTATTTTAATGATTAAACTTACAATTAGCATAAGCATAACGCAACCATTAGATTTATACACGCGCGTCGTATTCCGCGTCACTTAAATAAATTTGGCAAATCAGTAGAATTCAGGAAATGATTCAAGAGATTAACAGGTGTCGGCAACAAACGAAATTACCAGACCCAACGAACTCCGCCGGCTCTTTCCCCACCTATCTATCTGACTCCTTTCCTGTGCTTTCTTTGGCCGAAGAAACCGAAGCGTTTCCAACGCCACCAAACATTTCCCAATCTCCATTTCAAGTTTTCAAGCTTCTCATAAGTGTTCCTAGTTTTCATGCATACCTTCTTGTAAAATACTATCAAGTGATTACAGCCACTTCCCGCTTGCGAAACAATTATCGACTCAAGTATAAAGACTAAATTGGTCAAGCCCAATGTCCCAATCCAGCAAAGCCATATGACGGTGTATACGGCTTGGGAAACATTGGAAAATCCTTCTTTCCTCTCTTCCTCTCGCTTGGAACATCCATCGTGGCAATATAGAAACTTTCGACGCATTGCCCGATAATGCCGAATGAGATGTCCCCGGTTAACCGTCCCGGAAAATTGTTGAAGATAAACATAAGCATCGAGCGCATCATAAGCTTTATTTAACGAGTTGCAATATTTCTCCCATCGCTGATACAAGCCCGCTTGATAAATACTCCCCAGCGTTCGACTTATTATGGGAGACAGGTAATTCCCAAGTGATAACCAATACCCTGCCCCGAACCGTTCCCGTATATCCATTCTCTTGGAAACCCAAATCCTTCCCAGTGTTGGGAATAGGCTGAAATACTCCTCAACTCGGAGTTTGGTGTCGATCATGGCGAATGTATTTGGTAGTTGAAGCGTGTCATTCCCACCTAAAGACAATCTAACGGTAACCTTCCCATCCTGAATTGCGCGAGCAAGGAATAGTGGAAACGCATCTCCATGAAACCAATTTAATGTCCTGGACAATTTCTTGTAAACATCCTTATTTTGAATCTGGGGCAAGAGGAGATCTTTCAAGCAGGAGATCGCGGCTGTAAAGTTGCGGCAAATGGCATATGTCCCAATTAATATGTTACTTTCAACTAGTGCCTCCAAAGTCTCCGGCACCCTCGGTTCGGTCCGGACGGTCATGGATGTGAACATTTCCCCTCGGTATGTTTGGGAGATCACCAAGACTGTGATGGCCCAAAGACCCCAGGCTCCAGCAGACGTGAGTGTAGTTGCTCTAAATATTTCAGAAGGCTCCTCCGGTTGGTCGAAGTGGAGCTTCGATAACGCCACCCAAATCCGACGAATGACCTTCAGAATACTTTTCCAATCCATATCCGACTCCCCCAATAATTTTCCGTTTATAATAAAAACTACTGCTATCAAGGAGCTTGCGACAAGGAGGATAGCCCAACTGGCGACGGATAGTGGCTTCAAGATCCCGCTAAGTTGTACATTTTCTCTGAAAAGATTCGGATCCAGGTTTATGACTACAAATTCATACGGATTATCCACCACACCGTGATGAATAAAACGAAATCCTTGAGAACCGGCTAAATTATCACCAGTCACGACTACCCCTGGGGCCAGTGCTCCTTCCGCATTTTCCAGGGCATACCCATTGAATCGAACCGATGCTTGAAGTGACCCATTCAGCTTACTATTTAGTAACTGTGCGGTGCAATGCACAGGTATCAATTGTCGGAACAATTTACAGTAAAGGACCTTGCCGTGATAATTACGGTAAATGATATATTTTCCACGCAAGTCACTGGAAAGGGCAAGCCATTGTCGTCTGATTTTCTCAACCGAAATGGCTTGTTGATTGGCCTGTGGAGGGAAGATGGGTATCGTTCCTGCTCGATTGGATGCATCCCGGCATGGGAAACATAGCAAGTGTGCTGATTGAAATCGGAAAATAACCAATATGACCACCCCGGGGGTGACATAAATACTTTTATATTGGGGAATCTTACTTACATTCATTTCAAGCATTGACTCAAATGAATACAAGTGACTATTGAGGATCCAGACAAAGTTGGCGAGTGCAAACTCCCGGTTCAGCTGCCAGGATATATGCACCACAACAGAAGAACTTTGAATAAGATGAACCTCGCAATGGACAAACTTTCTTGTGGATGTAGTGATCGTGACGTTTCGTGTCTTTTGGAGGGTTTCCGTCGTGACTTTATGTAGAAGTGGATGTTGACCATCAAACTCTTCTCGGACAAGGGCTGGATC